>BQNB010135181.1:0-18198 GCA_026074375.1 Tanacetum coccineum | reverse complement strand
TAAATGATGTTATTATTATTATTATTTTTCGTGCGTCAGTCGCAAACCAAAAAAAAGGAACCAATAACCAATTGGTGTAAACTAAATAAAAAGTCAACAATGACACCTTACTAGACTTTATTTAGGATTGAAAAAAAAGGGTAACGAACAGATGATGTTTGTAGGGTGAGAAAAAAAAAAGAGAATATTTGGAAGCCCGAAGCCGAGAGAGATTTAGAGGAGGCTTGAATTTTGTGTTTTTTTAGGAGATGATCAATTTTGCTCTGATTATCATATTGAAATAATTGATTGATCGTCATTGATTAACACAAGATTACAATATATAATGTCTTAGGATTATTCTAGAAGTGGACTCGGCCCATAAGATAATAAAGCCTGAATAACCATATTAAATAATACATTTAACATATTTAGTTAAAACTTTTTAAACTTTGTACAAATTAAAAATCTATAACCTATATAAAACAAGCTTTTGAAACTATAATCTTGCCCCAAAAAAACTGACAAAATGCCACCTGTAAAAACAATTTAATCAACGGCTCATACTATCTCACATTTACTTCTACCAAAAAACACCCTAAAACATAACCCTTCAGCCGGATCACCTAAAATCAAAATTTTTTAAACCTAGATATGTGAAGCAAGAACAAATAACGATTGAGTTATAACTTTACAGGTGGCACCGAAAAAACTCGCCGGATTTGGCATCATCATCGAAGGTATCTTCTTAATTAACTTTTTCTAAAGTCATTTCTCTTTTTAATTTTTTTTCTGATTGAATCGAATTATGTCCATTAGAGATTTATTTTGTATGCATTTATTAATTTTAGTTTTGAAATCAACCCTGATTATCGTTTTGCATACCAAGTGTTTAATGAAAGTCCTGAATGTATTTTTATACATTGGTACGTAGAATGTTGGGTGTTGATTGATGCTCAGGATAACCATAAGTTTGTTTAAGAAAAACGGACTTTCGACAACATGATACACGATCTTAAAGGTAAATATGCCTGACACATAATTAATCTATTTACTTGAATGGGTCGATTTGGATTATGTTTTATTTATAAGTTCTAACGGGCTGAGGATGCACCCGTGATCTTGCAGCTGAGGTTGTCGTATTTTTGTCATTGCAGTTAAAGATGTTGTCTTGCTGTGAGGTGTTGGAGTTTTATCTCGACTCCACATGTTTTATCCTTATTCAGTGTAAGTTCTTAATGATTATGTAGTCGATAGAATATGTGTCTCGACTATTACTTCTATCACGTTCATGTGGCATGTAGGTTCATATATTCTTTTCTTTACGACTATTTACTAATATCAGATCAGAAGATGCTTACGTCATATATTCAGTCGTGATGCACAATGGTTTTTGAATATGTGTTTTGATGCCACTATTGGATAATTACGACAAAAGATGTTATGGATTTAAAAGAAGTATAACAAGAACCGTTGGCGAAAGTTATACAAAAGTTACACCAGTTTTGATGAACAATTCTACATTGTAATTTTGAACTTTGCAGCACGTATATGGCAATTATCAACCCATTAAATTTATAACTAATATGATGAAAAACAAAACGCAAAAATTAGGAAATGTCTAAAGTAACTATGGTACTTGATCTGAAAACATAATTATCAATGTTATATTGTTATGAAATCCAGAACACAGTGCCTAATCGATACAAAAGTTGTAGAGTGCCGAGAGGAAGGAAAGGCAGAGATCATTCCTGGTGTTCTGTTCATAGATGCAGTCCACATGCGATAGGTATCTAATTAACAGATGCTATATTGGGTTCTCTTGCTTATAATGTGCAAACAACTACTATTACCAGTATAATTAATAAAGACAGTTGGGAATGAGTATTAGTTCAAAGGGCCGTTATAAGCTCTTTTTTCTCATTAAAAGCTGTCTTTTTCCATTATATGTTGTTCTCTACACATTACAAGTTGTAGTTTCCCTATCATAAGCTGGTTCAGTGCCCATTATAAACTGTTTTTTCTTTATATAGATATGGAATGTTGATTTATTAGACTTCTGGCAACTATAATTGCAGTCCTTGGTATGTGAGCAGTTGCATTCTTTATGGCGGTTCGGAGTCTCAAGTATTGACCAAAGAGATGTTGTTTGGCGGTTATGCAAGATGGAATAGGTAAGCTTGCGGGTATTGTTGCTCTTACTTTTGATCCATACATGTATTACAGATGTTGAAATTTGAAAAACCAAATAGGCGACTTAACTAACCTGATTAGGAATCTAATTTTTATTATATTAGTTCGGGTTTAGGATTTATCTCTTACTCTTGCTGTAAATAAGCAAATAATCTTTGATTCTGCATAATCACACACAGTTGGCTATACATCTTCGACAACCGTCTTCTATTAACGCTGTCTCTCAGGACCCACCTTCTATTCACACTATCTCTCAGGAAGAAAATTCAGGTGCCGCGCACTACAGCACTGTACATTGTCAGCCCGAATCTGTATGGGACGAAGGTAGACATATTCCCTTCATTGCATGCCACCTCAGTTGTACACCTTCGCTACAATGATAACTCTGTCCAAAGATGCCTGATTCTTTGTTATTATTATTCACAGGTCCTTTCATGTGCCACGCTTCTTATTCTAATGCCGAACACCGCCGGTCAGATTCCATCTTCAATGAAGGTTCATGTTTTGTCTTTTGTTGCTTACTACTTTAATCTCACGCCGGTTGATGGTTTTTCGGGACATCAACCGAAAACCACACATAGAAGTTGGAATCTTTATTCACATTTCCATACACGTGTTTTCTTTTTTCTTTCATGTTTTCCTTATTTTTGTGGTATGATCTCTGATTAAATTTTCAGTTTTTAACATGATATTTCAAAAGTAACATAGTGATATTTTTCATTGAAGTGTCCTTCAATATTTAAAATACATATCTGAAAGAAATTTGAGAACTGAATTGAATAAATTTATGATCTGAATCAACGCTAAGCAACGGATATAGAACACTGCCGGTCAGATTCCGTCTTCAATCAAGGTTCATTTTTTGTCTTTTGTTGCTTCCTACTTTAATCTCATTAGGTTGACTTTGGTAATGCTACTATTTTAAGTCCTAAATCTGTAGTTAAACTTATGTTTGATGTAAATACAGTGACGGGAGTTTATCAAACGAATTTCAGGTGATGTCTTTTTGTGCCTTTGATCTCCTCTAAATACAGACCAAAAACAATCTGCATTAAACATCACAAACATCTTCACACAAACATAAACGCTTAGCAAATTAAACGAGTTTAGTACTAAAAGCGCAAAATGGCAAACTTCCCAATAATCAACATGGAGACACTTAACGGAAACGAGAGATGTGCTAACATGGTGAAGATTCATGATGCTTGCGAAATTGGGGATTCTTTGAGATATATATGTAATAATAATATGTATATTTGAATAATGCATTTGAGTTAGTTTACATCATTTTTGGCTAATGGTTTTTATGTTTTAGCTGGTGAACCATAGGATATCTCATGAATTACTTGACAAAGTGGATACAATGACAAAGGAACATTAGAAATGTATGGAGCAAATATTTAAAGATATGGTGGCAGAAAAAGCGTTAGAAGGCGTGAATGCAGAAGTTACTGATATCGATTGGGAGAGCACTTTTTTCTTGCGCCATCTCCCGACCTCTAACATCTCAGAGATCCCTGATCTTGAGAATGAATACAGGTAAGAGAAAATAAAAAGTTATATAATACTATATCAGTATAAAAAAAATTACAGCTAAAGGGAAGTTAAAAGTGTTTTTTTGCAATGATTCAGAGAGTTAATAAAGGACTTTGCTGCTACTCAGGGATGTCACATAGAATGGCCATCTATTTGTTGCTGTTCTCGAAAAGTAATATATTGTACCAAACATTTTTTGACAGAATCTTAACGGTTTGACATGTGTTGCAGTTTTACACACTATGAGTTATCAACATAGAACAAAAACTATCTGCATTAAACACCACAAACATCTTCACACAAACATAAACGCTTAGCAAATTAAACGAGTTCAGTACTAAAAGCGCAAAATGGCAAACTTCCCAATAATCAACATGGAGACACTTAACGACGACGAGAGATGTGCTAACTTGGCGAAGATTCATGATGCTTGCGAGACTGGGGATTCTTTGAGGTATATATGTAATAATAATAAGTATATTTGAATAATGCATTTGAGTTAGTTTACGTGTTCGGGTTAACCACAAATACCCTTTGTCTCAGGCGCCTCAAGCCCATTTGGACCGTGAAAGTCGAACGACCACGGGCTCCATTGTGCTGATACCTGATGGCGTTGAGTCGTGACTTCATGATGTGTTTTTTCCTCATCTTGATATCACTTTAAATGAATGGAAATTTATCCAATTGTCATGTAGATCATATTGTTGTCGATGAATGTCATATTCAGCATGTAACGAAATTTGGTAACTATGTATCACAATATTTTGTTTTAAGGAGCTCCTGAGAAAATAGCCGGTTGGTTAAGGAATCATAGAGTTATTTGACATTTATTAGTCGAAAGGTTTAAACGACAACTCTGAGCTAGAGAATCATAGATAGAGTTTGTAATCTTAAGGTATGTAAATATGAATATGCACTCATGTAAATTATGTAATTTTTATCAGGGATATTAAGATAGAAGTTCACGATAACTATGTCTTAAAATTAATGGTCAAACCACTAAACTCATTCAATTTTTGTGGTGATTGATTATGTGGTTTGTAGTTGATTGATACGAGTTTGCAGGCCTGTTACGAGTACAAGCTTATGTAACTCAACATGGGAGGCTCGACTTCAGTTTTAGCTATTGGAATTATTATGGTCGGGTAAATAAGATATTGTACCATAATGTGGTTTCCGGAAATGTTTTTTCAAACAATACCTTAAAGCTCCCCGCCCAACGGGCGGGCCTTGAAACTAGTTATGTATATAGAAAAGAGATGTCTAAAAACCGGTTTTTTAGTTAAACTAGCAGAGTTTCCGGTTATATCATTCGAAATGGTTTATTTTTTCTTTCTAAAATTGGTTCTCGATAACTAGGTTTCCGTTTAATCGATTGAACCGTTGAAGTTAAATAAAATGTTTGGTCGGTTTTCAAATGGCTAGTGATTTACACACAAATTTTTGATTGGGACACTCACTGTACAAGCAGTTAAAACACGTTCTACAAGCATGTAATGCACAAAAAAAAGAGGATTGCTAGAACCACAAAAAGACTCACAAAATGTTTTACAAAATGATTTGTCATGCACTTGTGGATGCATGTAAAAGAGAAAGTCAAAAGTAACTTTAAGATTGCCATTAAATTTATGACACATCATTTTGTAAAACATTTTGTGAAAGTTCTTTTCTGGTTCTAGCATTTCTCCAAAAAAAGTGTCACAATAAAAAAAATACGTGTGCAAATCAATTCCCCCATCCAAATTTGTTTGGCCGCCTCCACCAACTACCAAAAAATAGATTAAAGAAACGTTGTTTATAAAATAACAAGTAATCACAAATGCGACTACCACTTGATATCACGAAATGCATAATTAATACTTGTTTTTTTTTTTTGAACGGCAACATTATATAAACTAGCAAGGAGCTAGAAAAGAAATTACAAAGATATTAAATGCGGGTTTTTAAGCCAATCATCCCTAGAGAACTTTCTACTACACCTACTATTACACCAAAGAAAGGAGGAAGAGACAATATTCTCAAAAAGGATCGATCTAGACGGCTTATTAACATCAAAAGTAGAACGATTCCGAAATCCCCAAATAAACCACCAAGCAACGTAGAAGACTCCTTCCAAAAAACCTTTAACTGAACCCGGAAGACGAATAAAAGAGAACCACTCATCCCATTCTGATGAGAACGAAACCGCCAAAGCTGGAAATCGATTCTCCACCACGGCAAACACGATGCAAAAACTCCTGAGATACGAGAACAATCGAAATAACAAATGATGGGGACATCCTCTTCATGAAAAACAAACGGGCAAGAAGTGGACTCCAAAATACCACTTTTTGGACCGGATAGTATCTAGTAGGCAAACACCCCGGACGGAGCCTGCCACATAAAAACATTAATCTTAATAGGAATTAAACTTTAAACCCACCTAGTGGCTCGAATGAGATGGAAGCATCAACTTCAATAGCAAGACGAGTATCTTTCACACTAAATTCACCACTGCTAGAAAGGGAGAAATACCAACGATCATTAGACGTTGAAAGAACCACTGAATTCAAAAACGAACTTAAATCTGAGAATTCTTGCTGTTCGACCCCTCCTCTAACTGATCTTCGAAAGGTCGTATCCCAGGGGGCCAAGCCATCTTAGCTCGCCACACAAATATTGGGAGCAGAATCAAGGGCCTAAAAACGCGGACACAACTCACACAAGGGAATATCCCCCATCCAAGTCTCTTTCCAAAAACTAGTAGATTGACCATCCCCGATACGTTTAGAGCAATACGACAAGAAATCAAATCCAGATGACTTAAGCACTTGAACTTCCTTCAAAATCGAACTCCATATGGAAACATTACGAACTGAATGAGAATCATCTTCGCCCCATGAACGCTTGGAAAACACGGAAACCATAGAATCATCTTGCGAAACGAAACGCCAAACCCACTTTAAGAGGAGCGCTCGATTAAGAGCGAAATAACTCGAAACCCCAAGACCCCCTTTCTTCTTCGAAGCTAACACCTTATCCCAAGCAATCCAGGAAATTTTTTTCTCCAACATGCTGGCACCTTAAAGAAGTTACTACGAATGACTCTCCATAACTTAAGCACGCGTTAGGAACCTTAAAAAGGGGAATGTTATAAAGGGGACGCTCTGCACCGGAGAACTGATTTTAACAAAAGTAAGCCTTACCACCAATTGAGAGGGTTTTCGCTTTCATTTAGACAAAACGCGATTGAATGCTTTAAAATTACATTCATCCCAAGCTTTATGAGAGTCATCCCAGCCCACCTATAACCCCAAAGATAACGGAACTTTTTTCATAATAGTGCAAACCTAAAGAATAAGCCATATCTCAAAACTCTAGACGCCAGAGACCCCCACACCCAAAATTTGGCTCTTATGAATATTAATCTGTAATCCCGACGCGAGATGGAAACATTTAAGAATATTGATAATACCTCTCAAATTATTATCAGACCATTCACCAATAAAAAAGGCGTCATCCGCATAAAATAAATGAGATAAACGCAAAGACCCCTGTAACTGAATGCCTTTAAACACATTCTTCATCAACTGCTTTTACAAACGGTAATGCAAAGCTCCTATAACAAGAATAAAAGAAAAGGCGATAGCGGATCACCTTGTTTTAAGACCCCGTATGAATATGAAACTCGTCAGACGTGGATTCCTTTATCTAGTAACGAAGCTTAGCAAAATCAGAAATACCTCTAATCCAAGTACCCCCCCCCAAGTCGAACGAATCCAAAAGCCTCCAAGGACGTCAAGCAAGAATCCCAACGACGAGTCATTATGCCTTAGCAAATCAAAACTTTAAAAAACAACCGGCTTTCTTTTTCTTCTTTTACACCAATCAAGCACTTCTGTTAAGAATGAAAGACCACACAAGATCTGTCTTCCAGCTACAAACGCGGATTGTGTGTTAGACACAAGGCCGCTATAACATAGCCAAAACGTCTTGCCAAAATCTTAGTGTCGACCTTAAATTAACCATAGAAGACTAATAGGGCGATAAATCTGTTTGACGAATTTTGAATCCAGGACTTTTGGGATTAGAGCAAAATACAAGAAGAGTTACAAACCCTTAGAGAAAGAGGCCCTGTTTAAAGAAATGCTCAATGCTTCACAGAAATCCGGACAATAACAATCCAAAAATTTTCTAAAGAATTCAAAAGTGAACCCGTCCGGGCCCGGTGACTTATTGACTCCACAATCCCACACAGCCAATCTAATCTCATCATGAGACACATGACGCTCTAAGTCGGTAACCTGATCTGTAGATAACCGATTCGGAAAAGAGAAACTGAGTTTCAATCTAGCCTTTGTGGGCTTATTAAAACGAGCTTCATAGTGATCTTTAAAAGCTTTCTTCACTAAGATAGGATCTGTGCACCACGTACCATCAACAAACACACCACGGATGGCTAGATTAGACCGTTTCTTGTTAATGATTCCATGAAAATACTTCGAGTTCTCGTCACCTTCAATCGCCCATCTGACTTTTGCTTTCTGGACGAAATCCATATCTTCCATCTCCTTTAGATTCATTCAGGTTACTATTAATTCTTGTCGCCTAAAATCATCGAATCATAGAGGCCATATTGATCCAAACGTTTAATTCAATATCACGAAGCCAGAAACAATGGAGTTCTTTAGAACATGCACTCTGAATTTTGTTATCGTAACCCACACCTGATATCTTTTTTTGAGCTCTTGTTAAACTTCTTTTTTAAACCGATTCTTATTTATTATTGTAACGAATAAGCCAAGGCCGCCAAGTCTGTTCACCATATATCAAAACCAACGAGTTTGAACCACGAATGATAGAACCTGAAAGGAATCGGTCCAAAGTCCACTTTAACTTCACATAACAAATCGGAAGTGTCCGAAAGATGCCGGGTCCAAAACATAAACACCGAAATGGAGGGACATTAGTAAGAAATACCATAGAAACAAGGAACCTATCACAACTCTACTCATTTTTTTCCGCCAAAGGGTGTGACCAAGTAAACGTGTAACCCTCCATTTTAATATCACTAAACAGAAGAAGATATGAATTGATTTAAAAAGCTAGGTTATTAACATTAAAAACACGTACTCGTCTTTCAACATTGGTACGCCACTTCGTTATAGTCGCCCATAAAAGAATAGCCTTTCTCCATTCCAATGTCCACTAAGATCAGTAAATATTCCCATAACACCTAGTCTCAAAAGAAGGTTGCTGGGGGAGTAAATAGGACACAAACAAGAAGCTTAGTTTTATAGGGATCCACGTACCATAAATGGCTACAAACGAATCCCGAGATGTTTTAACATAATCTTCTTGAAAAAAGGATTCCTCCCAAATACAAAGAATTCCTACCAGAATTACCTGCAGCTTCACTAAACACGTAGTCATAATTCGGTTACCTCCACATTAATTTCACATCCTATTGTGAGCACCTTCTCCATCTTGTTTCTTGAATTGCAATAAAAAGTAAGTTATTATTATTAACTTGATAACTCCTTTACCACTCCTTTTTGGACTTGCTACCAAGCCCTTGATATTTAAAGACAATAAAATTCATCTAAAAACGCCTCGTCTCATTTGCTATAATGATGGATTCGATATCTTTTAACACCCCTCCATAGAATACCCCATACCCTTACACACTCGAATCATCTCATCGAGCACTCCCAAACAGATCCCCCTTTATTATTCCCACTTCCCCCAACAGAGTTAAACGAAACATCTTCATGGACCACTTGAGAATTGTTCATTACCTTAGCACTTATCGTTGGTGAAAACTCCTTATTCAATTCCTTGTCACTTGAATTCAAGATCCACTGGCGGAGAACCCGGGGGTGTGACAAAGGACGGACTCGGTTTCCAAAATTCTCCTTCTACAGGCTTCTTTAGACCTAATTGTGTATTAAGTCAAACGGATCAGCAGAAATTTCCTTATCCAACGTGTACACTGTGTTCCATTGGATGAGAAGATTTTCCATATAAATCGGTTCAGCGAAATTCTTCATGCTTCAATATTATTTTAAAACTCACCCTCGTCTTTCTCATACGTGTATATACTATTTTCTTTAGGATCCACTCCTTGAACAGATTGTCTCTTCGAGGTAATATATGTTCCTTTTTAGATTCAAAGTAGGAGTCCAAGTAAATAGCTCTTTTGCTAGCGATACCATATTACACTTTACTTTAACAATAAATTTTAAAAGATTCAAAAATGGACTCGGATGTTCGTTAAATGCATAGACGCATACGTCCCAAAGGAAGTCTCATACGAGTCTTCACTGTTCAGCACGCTTCTCCCCCTTTGTTACGATTTTATCAAACGATTTGCGAAGAGACAAGCATTAATGTGGGACTCCCTCAATATCTAACCACACTACTAGTTCATCACTGAAAAAATTAGTCCGGATTAACGTCCTGTATCACTTGAATCCAAGAATTGATACACCAACATGATTAACCAAAATTTCTTTTCGTATAGGTTATCACTCTCAACAAACCCACAAGCCTCCAAGTAGGACATGTTACATTCACGAATCCCTCATCCCACGTAGAAGGGATTGGAACTTGGTAATGGAATCAAAGGACTTGACTCTCCCCATTGCACAATCTAGAGAAATCTTTCCAAACACACGCCTCATCTAACACCAGATCGCAGGAGCAGATGACAACGAATTTCCAGGTTGGGACCATCGGGTTACCCCATTACAACTGAAACATAAGAAGTCACACCTCCTTTATTCAACTTTGATCGACCAACCCAAATAGTGCAAAGATTACTTACCAATCGTTCCATGTTAAACACATTAATGAATCGAACAAAACCGAATCTTTTCCCATCTTTCGATTTCTTAAATGGAATAAACGAGTCAATAACGTGTCCATATTTCTTGCAAGCATGAAACAAATCTTTGGCGGAAAACACCTCAGGAAAATTCGACACATAGATTGAAGTGGAGATCTTAGCCACATCATCTTCTTTTGTTCTAAAGATACCCATGATACAATGAAAAAATTGAAAAAATGAATTTGTAGAAAACGACCAGAAACGAAACCCTAAAAAACGAAAAAGCCCTATAGTCCCAAGTTAAGGGATCGCCTAACACACTCGTTTAGAGATCGAATCAACAAGTGATGATCTCAATAAACAGGGGTTATAACAATCACCGCTCTAGGGAGGTAGTAGCAATATTCGAATTAGGACTCATAGAGGCGAAGGGGATTGAAAGGAGATCTAAAACCTAATGATTATCGTCGAATCGAATAAAGAGGGATTTAGCAGATAACAATGAATAACAAACCCTAGATCTCACTAAATCAGATGAATGGTAATTACTTAGAACCAAGAAATCGATTAGAAATCGAAACCCTAATTCTAAAAATTACGTCGAATCTAACAAGAGAGATTAGAGAAAGCTATTATCGATCTACACAAATCAAACGTTATTCGATGAATGGAAATCAAACAGGTTAGACAAATCGATTAGATGAGTGGATCTTGGATCTTGAAGATGAAGAGGATGAGGACCTCATGGATCTAGAATTGTTAATTTAGTTTTTAATACTTGTTGCTAAGAGATCTATCAAATTGTTAATTTAGTTTTTAATTGTTTGCATGTTTGATTACTTAAGAACCTTAAAAGAAACAAAAGAATGTTTTTATTTTTATAATAAGAAATGACATTTCTTCATACCGCTTATTTTTTTTATTCATCAAAATGAACGGTTTGAATGCATAAAAATAATAAGTGAAAACATATAATACTATTATGTGTGTGAGAGGATATACATAATATAATGTAGGTAAATATAAAAAAATTGGTTTGTAATATATGTAATACTTGCTTAATAATCATATTTTTATAACAGAATGGTGCCTTGGTACACAACAAATAATAACAAAATTAATTTTTTTTATCAACCAGATTTGTCATCTCTAGCATACATACATACAATTATTTGTCCATCTAACAAATACAATGTTTAATTTGGAATAGACTACAAGTTTAATGATATTTAAACTATTGGTGTGAATCTATAACAAGTCCATCCAGATTATCGATTAACAGTTTCTGAAGCACATTATAATGCATTAAGGTTTAAGCTCAAACCAATTACCAGTTATTTATCAGCGAATTATCAATGCTAACCTTTTCTCGAAAAGCTTTTTTAAAAGTAATAAACAAAGTTATTGATAAGGGGTTGAGATTGAAGCTAATCCTTTATATAAACCTTTTTAGTTAGATAAATATTAAAAAATATATTGATACTAAAAGCACACGGTCTGAGAAGTTATAGGACGCGTTATAACCCTATAACGAGACCTTATAACGCTACACGACACCCCGCCTCGTGCTAGACTTACCGGGCCTTTTTTTGTTAGGCTAAAGTGTCGACCACAGGGTGTCTTATAACTTAAGAGCGTTCGGAGTTAAGTTATAAGTTTTGAGCTCTAAAAAAGGTGATGAGGTGACAATATTTTTTGCTATAAAACAAGTCATAATTCAGAGTTAAGTTATAAGTTTTGAGTTTTAAAAAAAGTGTTGATGTGACAATATTTTTTGCTATAAAACGAGTCATATGTATCGTGGGCACGTAGTCCTCTACCAAGTATAATGATTCGATATCGTGGGCACGTAGTCCCTAATACCAAGTAATAATGATTATACGTAACATACTCTCTGGAGAGCGAGGGGAGCTCTCAGAGGAAATTGATTGGGAAAGATTGATCATAGTCTAAATATTTGACTGTCATCTAAATTTCTGTTAAGCCTACTAAACCACAATGATGTTGTACACAAAACACATAGGCCCATTCATTGCTTTAAAAAGCCCCACAAAATAAATACTCCTTGCATTGCGCATGAAAAGCTTGATATGACTCCTATTTTTAGTATTCTACGCATTTTACTTAACTTATCATGTTACATAAATTAATACTCCTTTAATTAAGTATATTATCACATGTTGATGGTCCAGTTTTCGTTTGATTATTGTTTGTGATGATCTCTGCTTCATCAATGACGTATTTGAATTAGAGTTTTGATAAGTTCAATTTCGCGCGTTGTTGGTTCATAAGAAGGCGATTTTAAAGGCCTTTGTTCTAATCGTCAAGGGTTATGTCCAAATAGGTCAGTAGAATATCAAAGTTAGCAAGACATAACGTCACAACGCACAATACTTCTCGATATATAGTAGCTTATAAAATGTTCGTATTATGATTTGAAACACGTAATTTCATGAACTAAGTTTCTAAGCCTCAAAAAACTTCAGACAACCCAAACTACCAACCAGCCCAAAATGATCAAAATATGCTGTACTGCTAGCCTGAAATCGAAATGAATTATTGGTAGCAAGTGTTTAGCATCATCAACAAGTAAACCGGCTAAGCCCATGCATAATAATAATGGATCATGCATATATGGACAAATACAATTAGCCAAACTTACACTTGTTAGAATTATAGTAGTTAAATTACCTTCAGCAATCGGCTAAAACAGGTGCGGGGCAATAAAAAAAACGGTGTGGCAAGCGGTTTATTGGTCAATGTTATACACTATATGGCAAGCTAGAAACAAGTCGAATATAGTGATCACCAAAATATTTACTGAAGTATAGTGCGTACATTCTAAATTTGTTGTTCCATCATAGCAGATTGGGAGGTGTATGTATCAAAGACGGATGGGTCGAGGCATATTTAGGTGCAGTTGTATTATGTGCTAGTTGCAACTTTGAAACCTGGCGTTAGAACTTGCACGAGCGAGACTAGAACCCCATTCGATCCAAGACAACATTTGTATATTTAGCTCTATTTGAGACGCAAATGAAAGTAGGTTTTTGAATCTCGTCACATTTAGTTGTTAGGTTAGTGACTTTATTTTGGAATACCCTCTTGTTTCTAGCTTGCCATATAGTGTATAACAAATGACCAAAACAGCTTTTGTTTGCAGTTGTGATGTCTAGTAGTGATATGCAGAGACCGGAGTGCAAAATGACCACATTAACTATCCACTACGATTTGCATAGCCAAATAATCCCAATACACAAGCCTATCAGTTGAGTGTGCACGAACCCACTTCTGTCGATCTTATAACCCAAACTTTTTTATTTATTTATTATTATTTTTTTTTTTTATATCAAAATACCCCTTCGAACCCACTTTAATGCCCCCGCTCGGGTCACAGATTCAAGTGACTGAACCAGCAGACTTTGAGTGTTTATAAACGGCCAATGGTTGCTACATTGTTATGTTTGTAAGAAGGATAAATGGCATCTCCTTTGAGCTAAAAAAGTAGGAGTTGGGGGGTTAGCTTATGACCCAGGAACACCACAACTAACCATGGAAGCTGTTCTTGATGCCATGGTATACAAAGGAAGTACAGCCAACGGCTGCTCTGAGAAGTCAGCTCATACGGCTTCCAGCATACGGCTTCACCGAGAGTAATAATGCCTTCCCCACTAGGGTGACTACTGTTGGAATATGAACAAATATAAATTATATATGTCTGGGAATTATTTGAGCCTAAGGGGATGCATACGTTAATATGTAGAACAATGTATTTAATATATTAAAGTAATATATTAATTAGTGTTTAAACAAACGATAGTTAAAGGTTTAAAAAGAATAAATATTAGTCGTTAATAGTTAAAGGACTAATATGCAAAATCAGGAAAAGGAAAATATTTGGTTTGTTCCCTCTTTCCTTAACCGGCCGAATATCTCCTTCCATATGAAAGGAGATTGCTTTCTTTCTCACCAAGATCACAAGGGCTATAAAAGGAGGCTTTATGGTGTTTTGTAAATTATATCTTGAAACCCAAAAACCCTAAACCTCTCCCTTGTCTCCCTTTGGTGTTCGACCGGCCCCAAAACCCACAAAGGGTTTCGGTTTTTCCTCCTTGTCGTGTGATCAAACAAACAACCCTTTAGGGTTTTTGTTTTGTGATTTAATCTCAAGAAGGTGTTTCGTGTGTTGATTGAATCAACGACGAAGAGATCGTTTGGTTAAACACTATTAGTACTAGCATACACATTGTTTGCTAAGAACGTATTGTGTGTGGAAGCTTAGAGGATCTTGTTTTAGATCTTGGTGGTTTCGCGTGGTATTATACACACGCGTATATTGAAGACGGTGTTAACGGTTACCTATTAAATCGGTGTATCGTTTCGTGCAAAAAGGTATACATTTCAATCCTTGTTAATTATAAGTTCTATACGTGTTTGATCTTTTCGTTGCGTACTCGTGATATGTTTAATTGTTAATTAGGTCTAAAATCCCAACAGTGGCATCACGAGCCATCGTATATGAATTTGTAATTACAAGAATAAAATTGGACAAACAAATTAGGGTTCTTGATTAATTTTTTAAGCCCTTTGGGCGTTTTATGCATCAAGATTCGATCTTTATGCATCAAGATCCAATTTTTATTGGTTATTAAAATTGAGAGAAACCGATTTCTAGGGTTGTATGCAATGTTAATGGATCCAGTTTTTTTAAAGTTAGATTAACTATGTTAATTTGGGCATCCATGAAAATACATGCAATTTATCGTGAAGAGATAATGATAGTAATTTTTTGTAACTTGTTAAAATTATTATGCAAATATGATGATCAAGCCTAAAACATAGACATTAAATTTATGTGGTTATCGATCCACGACTTTAAAAGCTAGGGAAGACCTTGGCATGTCTTAATGGGGCCTAAAAGTTGTTTAAAATTTTATGTGCTATGTGGTGTATATTTGTATAAGGCTTACGCAATCGATTATGTCGATGGATGTGGCTGAGTGTTACAAGACGAAATGAGCCTTTATGAAATAAAATATGGTGGCATGTTTTAATATAAGATAATTGGATCATAAATTTGAATTGCATTTTATAGTTTGTTAAGGGTTGTTAATTATTGATAATTGTTATGTGAATAGTTTTATGTTATATTGTTTTTTTAATTTAAGTAGGGACTTGTGAGAAAATAAAAGGTTTGTTGAAAAATAAATATTAAGGCATAACTAATTATTATGAAAATCATATTTATATTATGAACTATTTATAGTTCAATAATGTGTTTTACGCAAATAAAAGTTTTATTTGAATGGTTAAAATTGATGTTATGGACTCATGGAAGTTACGGCCTCCATCCACTAGAATAAACTATAAGAGAAGTTAAGCAGAGTGGTCACATTCCAAAAGAATTCAGGTTTTAATCTGCTTCCGCGCTGACCTGATTCTCCGCTTTTTTGTGCGTTCGATTGGAGTTACCGTGAACCATGGCATGTCACTACAGTATACAGGTTTTCCACCATTCATTAATCTTTATATTTGAAAACACGTTGAATCGTCAATTAAAAAAGGATAACACAGTTTATTCATTAAATGGTTATAGAAAATAAGGTGACAAATCCGTAATAAATAACTAAATTGAGTAAAGTTTTTAATAAAACTATGATACGAAGATGTATGCATGCTTATCATCGTAAACAAAGATGGCTATATTATTCATATTTGTCACAGACAAATATAAGACCCTTTTAAATAAGTTATTGCCATCCAATTCGTAAAAACACTTGTAGATGCTTTTTACTATGCGTGAGACATATGTAGATCGTAATCCCAAGGTGATTATACACTTTTTTTGTGAGACGTATATAGTGTTAATTACACAAACACAGTAGTTTTTATTGGACGACTTAATCAGTTTAGAGGTAAGACCCTAAATGTGAGGCAAAAGATGGGATGAAACATGCTTACTAGTATATTATTGTAATAAAGTAAGTCCCATAATGTTCTAGGAATTGCACCGGTGGCAATTATTGATCGTCAATTACCTTTTGAATACACCATTGCTAGCAGATCAACTGATGTGATGGTGGTATGTCAAGTTGGGTCCTAGGCCTTAGAAAATTAATTGTTTATAGATTTAAACGTGGGTAGTTAATTTTCTTCAAGGAGTATTATCGAAAATACTAATTCTTGAACTTTAACTATGTTTTTGTAAATGGCACTACCTGTCTAAAACATAAACCATTCGGCTTTCAGGTCGATGTTTGAAATTTCTGGAAACAATTTCAATGACTGTTTTGTAAACTTAAGATGGTCTTGAGAGTTGAAAGGAAATTGTTTGTCATTGAACAACCTATTTCTCTTGCTTCACCTACCGATTCTGAGTACTTGTGCAGTGGAATGCGGTATTTGATTCATAATGAGGTGGCTTGTCTTATGCTCGGAAGTATGACTCCTAAACCTTAAAGACAATTCGAAAATTCCTCACGTTATGAAATGCTTCAGAAGCTTAAATCCATGTTTGAGAAACAAGCTGGAGTGGAGAGGTTTGACCTGATCCAAACTTTCCATGCTTGCAAAACAGGATGAGGGAAAACCAGTTGGCCCATATGTCATTAGATGAAGAATTATGTGGAACTGGAATGTCTTGGTTATGTGCTCCCACAAGAGCTTAGTGTTGGTTTAATCTTGAATGACCTCACTACAATAAGCATAACATGGGGAAGACAGTTGGTGAACTACATGCTATGCTCATTGAGTATGAAAAGGGTTTACCTAAAAAGGCTGAAACACCACAAGTAATGATGATTAAAGGTGGTAAAATCCAGAAATCCAATAAGAAATCGCTTAAAGCTAAAGGTAAGGGTAAAGCTAATGGCAAGGGAAAGGATAAACAAGTTTATATCCCTAAGCCTAAAAACCCTAAGCCTTCTGCTAAAGAGCACCCAGCTAAGGATGACACCTGCCACCACTGCAAAGAGGTGGGTCATTGTAAGAGGAATTGTCCTGCTTACCTTGCTGAGTTGATTAAGAAGAAGAAGCAAGTTGGCACTGCCAGTTCTTCAGATGTCTTCATAATAGAATTATTTTCTTTTCCTACTAAATCCTGGGTGTATGACACTAGTTGTGGTACTCATATTTGTAACACAAAACATGGTCTTGGAGGAGTAAGAAAGCTGAAACAAGTAGAAGCTATTGGAAGTTTTGACTTAGTTTTGCCTAATGGCCTTGTGATTTGTTTAGACAATTGTCATTATGCACCTTCTATAACTAGAGGTGTTGTTTCAGCTCATTGTTTGGTAGAAAATGGATTTGTCCAGTGTTTTACGGATTTTGGTATTTCAGTTTCTAAGAACAATGTTCATTATTTAACGCTATTCCCAGTAATGGTATTTATGAAATTGAGATGCATGATCTTGTACCAAATGTTATATATACATGTATGTATATGTATACATGTATATATATATATATATATATATATATATGTATATATACATATATATATGTATATATATATATATATATATATATATATATATACATATATAAATTCATATACATATAAATTGATTCAAATAATAGTATATACATGTCTTTAAATCTTATACATAAAAATTGATGTACAACCACTAAAAAACGTGTTATGTAACTATTTATAGCTGATACATCTGATACATAGTTTTGCT
>BQNB010135180.1:4359-18198 GCA_026074375.1 Tanacetum coccineum | reverse complement strand
TTAGTGCAATAGATTCTCTAGTAGTCATTCTCATGTTAGATAAAATATAATTCTTATATTTACCTAATGAAGTGTAGTAAAGATAAAATTTGTATTATCTTTTCATAGAGGGCCTAACATGCTTTAATTTTGGTTCACATAATCCTAATCAAGATGTGTGGAATTCTAAGGTTAAATGAGAGAGCAAGAAAGTTGTTGTATGTATAAGAGAGATAAGATTATGCTTAAGAGTGACAATGTGTAATGCTCGACAATGAGAGTGTTCAAAGAATGCACATTTGCATGTCTTTTATGAAAGAAATCCAATTAAGGTTATTTACCTCAATAGATCATGTGTTTGTTTTTTTGTAGAAATAAATGATGATTAACTAAATTTTAGTTACATGTATGTTAGAATTTTAAGCAAGAGATTGACAATAGAAAGATGTTTAAATCTAATGCCATAGGGCAGATCTACCTAAATCAAAGATGAATCTAGGATGAAGGATCCATCGATCCGTGGAGGTGCAAATTTAGGCAAGGATCATTTTCCCACTATTTAGGAGATGGTGTTAAAATTAGGTTATTAAGAGAAGCTTATATAAGTTATAAGGGTTCTTGGTTTGAGATTTCAGAAATGACAACCAAGACTTGCTCATCAAGTTGGTGTACTTATGAGTTTCTAGATGAAAATTCATAAGACGTCAATCCTACTTAGAGTGTGTTAAGTTTAGCATGTATAATTTGACCATAGCTAATAACACAACATTTGAACACTTTAGACTTAATGAAACATCTTCATTGCAAGTGTGAATTGCAATTGGATGACTAATCTTGTTGTCTTGCAATCGACTTTGTGATTTCATGTAATAACCGAGGATGGTTAAACATGTAGACACGGAATAATATATATGGTCATTTGATTGATATTTCATTTGATTGTCATATATTTTGCTTGTGCAAAAAACTTTTGTTGTTATACCTAGTATGAATAGTTTTTGACATCTTGTGATTAAATGAATGATTTTCCTAACCATTGTTTTATACAACACACATCTTTAGTAAAATGCTATATGTTTATAGAAAGAATATAATTATGTGTGCGTTAGAACAATCAAGCACAAGCAAAGTTTAAAAATATATTTTTTTACTTAAATACTAATGTATTAATACAATCTTTTCTTTTGTTTAACCAACCAAGGTCAAACAAGGGAAGATGATGAAAAGATTTAGACATCTTGTTGGAAGAGAGTTAACGTGTTGGAAACTAAATTTTGGTGACGAGTTTAAACGTGTGATCTTACCAATTGCATTGCAAGGTAAATTACTTGAATATTTTGGACAAGACATTCAAGTCGTACAATCTACCTTCTTGTGTATTTTATGCTTATATTTGCCAAATATTTGGAACCAACTATGGACAAGTAAAGATCAATATGATCATCTTATTCTCAAGTGTGAGTTATGATCCGATGCATATTCTTATCCTCTTAGAAGAGGATGTCGTTATTTTCATATCAATCAAGTGTGATTGAGTATGTAGGTTTAAGATAATATCTCTTTGTTTTATTTTGTATAATCTTAAAGCTAGAAAAAAAAAATAATGATTTCTTGTCCATAGTCACATAACTTGTCAAACTTGGATGCGTTATATAATATCAAATATAGTTTGAATAATGAGTTGATATATTTTTTGAATCTTTCTTGACCCTCACGAACACTCTTTTTAAAAGAAAACAAATAAAGATTATTGTAGTGTGTTCCATTACTCCTAAGACTAGTTGTAAGGTAAGGTTGATGATTAATGACAAGTTAATTTCTTTTTACTTAAATACAATGTATTTATATATGTTATTTTCTTTTGTTTATTCCACCAAGGTTAAATAAAGCAAGACGATGAAAAGGATTTAGAACTTCTATGCTTGGCTGAGAGTAATGTGTTGGATATTTTTAGTGACGGATTTTCATACTTATATTCTTTGGACATTATTTTTCAACTCAAATTAACAAATTATTTATACTCTTGTTTTCTAAATAGGTTATACACTCATAATAAATAATTACATGCATTTTTGTGTACATACTTGTAAAATTATAGTGTCTATGCCTTAGCAATGCACAAACAATTTGTATTCTTAACGCATGAATCTTGTGTAATTCCTATTAGGCATTTTAATAGGTAAACTAGTAACATAACTAATAGATACATGGCCATGTGTTTGAATGTATAATTTGCTCAATTACAATTTGTTATGATACTTATTAATATCTATTAACCAGTTGAAACAAAAGTTAAAACACAATAATCAATCTACGCATACACATAAGGATTTTCATCGTCGTTTTGTGATTAAAATTTATAATGATGTATACTTAGCTTGATTTTATTGAAAACAAAAACTGTTTCCTACCTCATTTTTTATAAAAATTATTTCAAGATCTATGTTTTTCAAGGATAAGTTGAATAGAAATGTTCGACTTGAAAGATAAAGATAAAACTACAAGTTTTTACGTCAAACCGAAGCATATAGTTTGTCCACATGTAGTATTTTTCATTTCTGACTAACTTAAGTTTAGAATAAAGACTTAGAAGTATTTTTAAATAAAACTAGACTCAATTATCTTCGAAATGGCGGGTGGCACGACTTCTACGGACTTACGGTTGATTTTATATCATTTTTTAAAGTTTGCCAAAAACTGACAAAACAGACAGGCGGCCCCCAGATATATTTGGGGGCCGGCTGTCTCCGCCCGAACATTTATAGGTCCGCCACCAGTGACCCCAAAAACACGTATTTTATTCAAAATCAGTGGTAACTTATCTGGAGTACATTTAGGACTTTTAACAAGGTTGTTCTGGCACATAAATTTCGTGTTTTAGCATCAGTTCTACTCTACGGACTTGAAAATATAAGTTGACTCTTCACAAGTTTTTTTGAGAAAAAATTTCTTCAAAGCTAGTTATACGGATGTATATTTACTAACTCATAAAAACTTGTACGAAATTCAAACATCAAAATATTCTTTTCATAATTAATCCCCCTTTCACTGGGTATTTGTTAAATGTTCATACTTTATATTATAATCAATTTGTTTTGAAAACTAGAGCGACGTGGCTCTGATACCAATTGTGGAAACCATAGAGGGGGGGGGGGGGGTGAATACGTTTCCATTTAAAAACTTTAAATCTTTTGTATCAATTATTAAATCACTCTCTGTCGGCGGTCCCATAAATATATGGGGGCCGCCTAGGATATCAGGGGCCACCCTTATTTAAAGGGACTGCCTCAAAAGAGGTTTTCGAACTAGATAATTTGTAATCAAATCACCAATCAAGTTTGACGCAATATAAGATAGTGTCAATAATAGTATTTACATTTAACTAGGGCATATTTTACTACCAATATATCCCACATTTACAAATGTTTAATTTAACAAAGAGCACAACACAACCATGACTAACACAAAAATTGTCCAACCAATTCACACATTCTTAAGAACCAATGCAAGTGTAATAGTAAACAGATAAATTATAAATAGACATATGTAAAGTGAAATGTAAAAGAAAATGCAATACCGATACTCGATGATTTATCAGGGGTTCGGTACGAAGCTCCTCTTAGCCCTTCTCCACTCCTCGAGTATCCATACTCGAGAGTTACTGCCTAATCAACTAGCTCCTTTTGGCGGAGAAGAAACCTTATACCAATGCTTACATTATTTTCTGACCTAAGCTAGTTGTTAGAGTCCTTCTTCAGGTTACAACCAAACAGTGATGTTATTTATGGCCCCAACATAACTACTCTTGTGTTTTATGGCCTAAAACATATAACAGCGTCGCTTTCATTATTTTCTGACACTAAGATAGACTGTTGTGCCTAATCTTAGCTAGAACCAATCTTACCAACTAACATTAATGTATTTTAAGGCCCAAATTACTAATCCAAACCCACAATAATAACCCATCCTAAATATTTACATCATTTGAATCTACTCTCTACTAAAGATTGGAAGACATGGACGCGAACTATATGTAACAAATTCTACAAAATGGACTAAACTAGATACATAACTTCGGATCTTGAAAGACCTGAGTTTTTTCTCTTGCACTTGAGGAAAGGAGTAAAGGATAGATGATTTGATCACATTTTAAACACTCGATTTACCAGTGAATGATCAAAGTTTTTAGAGAGATTTATGAGTCTAAAGAGAGGAAAGTACTGAAGAGAATCGTGCAAAAATAGCGGTTGTGAAATATAGTTGGAGGTGACCCAACTATTTATAGGGAGACTAAAAATACAGCCTGTCAGAGAAATGGCAGGTCCCAGATAGATTAGGGGGGCGCGGCTATTTAGGCGGGCCGCCGGCCCTATTTAAGGGACGCCCCTTACAGACGCTCCTGTTTTTGTCTTTTGTTGTTGACAAACTGGTTGGTAAATGTGAACATTTTTTTGGGGGGAAAGAACCAGATTTTGATTTTTGAAATATTTACAACAGAAAACATTTTTTATAATTCAAAAAATAATTGGTCTATTTATGTTTTAAAAAAAGTTCTTTTTTTTTCATTTTTAAAAATGTTATAGTTAAGACAATACACTTATTTCTTTGATTCATCCTACAAGTTAATGCTTGTTTGGTACATACATTATGTGATTTAAGTCGAGTGCTTAACCAATGGGTCCGTCTTTGATGCGTTATTGAGATGTCTTGAGATGTTGATGCATGTATTGCATTGATGATTTGTGGTTACGAGTAACTTGCGCGCTTTACGTTATGTATTACAAGTTATATGTTTGTCATTACCAAAACATAAAGAGATCGTATAAATTAAATATCGTAATATTTGCACTAAAAATTTTGGTATCATTCGTTTATCTCGGTTACTTTACCATGGCTGATTCGATTATTATTCTTGTATACATTACAATGGTTATCGGCTAATACCTTTATTAAGATTTTAATGTTTAGTTTGTTTATCTCGATTGCTTAATTTATCGTTGATTGTTGATTACGTTTATCAATTTATTCTCGCTTATGCGCTTTTGTATGCGACCTATCATTCAACTGGATCTAGTAATATTGACCATGTTAAGCTAGATTAGCCGGAATAGCTCTCCATATAGTAATTTATATATCTAGAATAATAGGATCACAATCTTTACCATTGGTTTAAGTGAACAAGTTGAATACCAGGTGATCTGGGATCAACAAATGACGTTCTGATTCCCTTGGTAAAGACTCGGACAGTGGACTACTAGTATATAAAGAACCGTTAAGGAGTAATTTAGTAAAGTCTCGTTGAGCTAGGGTTTAATAAGATCACCATTATTAATCTCCTAATGTGACAATCCGTCAAATTCAGGTCGTTATTTTATTCTCGAGTATTAATTATTAATTTTATTTTTTTGTGGATGATATGACTACGACTAACCGGGAAGAAATTAGGGCTTACTCTTGTAATTTAAGTAACGTTTACAAAGAACCGGCGAATCCTACGTTAAGCATCGATGTTTATATTTCCAAAATGTCGTAGAAATATTTTTATTACATTCATTTTTATTTTTCGTGTCTCGTACTATTTTTACGTTTTACGAAAAACGGCTTCAAATCGTACCTTTTTAAATATCGGACTTTGACGATACCCGTATTTACAAAAATGTGGGACAAGTTTTTAAACTCATCCCACTAAAAACACACCCATGTGGGCGACACAAGGAACCACATGGGTTTATCCTTGTTAAAACTTCTCTTCCAAAATGCATGTAATGCATGCATAGGTTTTATAAAAGAGCTAGCACCACACTCCATCTCATTTTATTCATAAAAACTTCATCTCCTCTCTTGTTTCTCTCCTCCTTGCCGTCCCAAAATAATCACAAACACCCATCTTATAAAAATTTTGAAGATCAAACAATGAGCACACTAGTGAATATGACTACCTAGTGTGTTTCTTATATTTTTGAAGTGATTTAAAGAAGTATTCAAAAAGGTTTTACATACATTAGGGTGATGTTAAACAAGTTTTTTATCAGGTTTTTTGGTAATGAAAATGGTGATCTCATAAATAATTTGGGTGAAGATTTCAATGATGAGTAGTAGGTTATATTGTTTTTTTGAACAATTGATCATTCATTCATTTATATGGGGTAAATCTACTTGTTTTCATTTTTATTGTATTTATGATTTTTTTCCTTATTTATATGTAAATGTATGATATATGCTTCATGAGGTGAAATTGCACTTGCATGCATATTCTATGGTTAAAGTATGGCTTAATCACCTATTGAAACTAGCTAGAAATCACTAAACATTTTGTCTGATGTTACCAGTATGTTCTTGAATTTGAGTAATTTGTGAGTTGATTTGAATACTCTAGGTTGTAAGACATATGTCTTTTGATCATGTTGCAAATTGGATCCCCATTGGATTGTATAAATTGAGTAGTTATGGTCAAAAATACCTATAACTAAATGGTTATTGTACCTTGCTATACAAGATGGTACAAAGAAGTCCATACTTACGTACTGAGTTGGTTAAAAAGTTAAAACTTTAAGACCTAGATAAAATCATGTAGGTTCTGAACCAGTTGGATGGTCAACCAATTCATTATGGTTTGTAAATGGCTGGTGAAAGTGAGATTTCAGTCCGAATTTGTAACTTGGCCTTTATGTTATATAATTAACATAAGTATATGTACTGACTGAAGTTGTACTAAAATGAGTTTAAACTCTATAAGTAAGGACTTAAATTATGAAAGCAAGGCATATAAAATATTTTTAATTTTTACCATTTACGTTTATAATTACGGGCTATTTTCGTAAACATAAAAGTATACAAAATTTACTACTACCCGAACACTATACTATGTAAAGCGATTTTTGTAACTAAAACCCGAGGTGGTAGGACCCACTTCTTGGGAGTTTTTAAAAGTTAACTTACTGATAATAAACATGTCCCGACCTCGAGAACCCGAAAATTTATAATAAGACTCATTTACAAGCTTGAATGGGCCATAAGGCCTAATTGGGCCACTAGGCCCAATGTATTAAAATAGACATATTGGACTTGGCTTTAAGCCCAACCCACTTGGGCTTAATTAATGGGCTAAGACCTGGTCTTGGGTTAATAATATCAACCTAAACACTTAATGGACTTACTTGTGGGCCTATTGGGCTTTTGGACTAATTTGGACAATACTAGTAAAATGGCTAATAAAAACAAGTTAAAAACCTAGAAAACTTTAAGTGTGAAATAATTATATTTCAAGAGCATGATCATCATATAAACTACATGTATACATATACTTATTTAATTTATGAATTATCATTTATTTTTATCGACTAGAAACCTAAGACCCTTTACAATTTGTATAGGTCTTGGTTGATTGACGCGCCTACTTCCAAAGTTTTTATTCATCGATATTCTCGTCCGACATCACTAAGTGAGTTCATAGCCTCACATTTTTACACTTTAATTGTTTTATAAACCCGCGAGGGAGATAACATGCTTGTTTTTAAAAATAGAACACAAGGGAGATTGTATGCTAGTTGCCTGGATTATTATTATAAGTTAGCTTAACTCGCTAGATAAAAGACCTGCGGAAATCATGAATTGTTAATTGCCGGGAAATGGCATACGCTTATACATGGAATAGTACTATTTGGAGGCTGCCACCTCCAATCCGTGACGACTGGCTATCGTCAAGTGTCGGGAATATGACACAACGGATGCGTTGTATAGAGAATAATATGCACTCATAGCGAGGGTGTATAGTAGGCATACCTTGTTGGGAACCCCAACATATTGATATGGTAACGTTCAATGTCATGAGGCTTATAAATAATCCCCCGATATAACCTTTTGTAGATGGCCACATCGTTATATCCTGATGAATATTTTGAGAAATGATACTTGTGTTCGGAAATTTTATTGTTTATATATATAAATCTATGGATTTCATCAACATTATTGTTTGACGTTGCAAATGTTTTATCTCAGGTCTTGGAAGGTAAATTTTTTTTTCGGCGATGGAGATTTTGGTTGTCGCTTATGGAAATCTAAATGTTTTGAAGGCCCATTAAATAAAAGTCATTCGAAGATGATTTGTAAAAATGTTGTACGAATTATCAAATAATTTGGGACCGGTGATGTAAACTTTTATTTCGAATGAATGTATTTAAAAACGTCTCTTTTCGAGTCGTTTTCTATGCTTGAGTTGTTGTATTAATACGTAGCACCCCAAAGGACCCTTCCGCTGAGATATATGAAAATTGGGGTGTTACAGAATAGGTATCAAGAGCATTATTATAGAGAACATAAGATTTTCAAAAAAAAAATTAACAAAGAAATTTGTGAAATCTATTTACTATAAATTGTTGCAAGCGAAATTTCTTGAATTACCGATGGACAAGAATGAGAAGGAATTATTTATCGATATATATATATGGAAAAATATATATGTTATAGAATGAAATTTTCATTTATTTGAATATAAATGTTAATTATGTAATTATTTAATACTAATACGAGATATTTATACGACGCAGATTGTCATGGAGAACCCTAACTCCTAACGAGCCAATCGTAGCTATTCCGTAAGTGAACCCAGTTATTTCCCGGGCCGAACCTCGTTGAGGTTTCCCATGATCCCAACGAAATGGTTGACATTCCCAATGATGAGGAGTTAGTAGATTATAATGAGGATGATGAAGAAGAACCTGAAGAAGAACCTGAGGAAGAACCCGAAGAAGAACCGGAACCAAATAATGGGCATGGGAATCAGTTTGCCCAACATCCTAACCCACAGCCCGGTAATATGAATGGTTGGTTAGAGGAGGAATGTTAATAATGAGGATATCGAGGATAGGATGTTGAGATTGGGTCGATGACGATCGGAAGTTTTTTTTGATCTATTCCTTTGAGGGGAGGTGACCAAACCACGCCTACCTTGAGATGGTCTTCTTGATTCTGAGCCTGACCTAATGCGGAATTCGTCTGATTATGTTTCATCTGATTCTGAGTCAGAGGACGAGGAGGTTGATGTTGCACCTGAGGCTACTGTTGGGACTTCTACCCAAAAGCCTTATGCTATTCGTGACTTTCTGAGGGGCTTATATGAGGTAGGAGAGTCATCTTCTGCTCGTGACTTATCATATGTTGGTGGATTGGCACCTTGGGCTTTGAGACGTGATTTAGAGACGTCCCGTGCACGAGCTAGACTTACGGAGGCTGAGTTGGGTACATGCCAAACTGAGATTGCTCTTCTAAAGTCAAAGAATAAGATCGGGGAAAAAGAGAGAGAATTACTTGATCATGATTTGGGAGATGTTGAGCGTACTTTGGGTAATGTTTTAGAGAGGTTGAAGGTGTTGGAGAGTGGGGAGAATACTACTTTGAAGAAAAAGGTTGAATGGATGAGGACTAAGTTGGCGTAGGCTCGTATGGAGCGTGATATTACTGAGAGGAGGTTGCATGAGTCCCGAGTGTGGAATAAGATGTTCTACTTGGATATGGTTCGTATTGGGGCTGTTCCAAAGCCGCCATCTGATGATGAGGATACCGAGCATCCGAGAAAGAAATCGAAGAACTCTACTTCTGATGGGACCGAGGGACCTTTCGAGCCACATGGACCACCTAGTGACTCTTAGTAGATTAGTTTTATCTTAGTAGTATTTTTTGTAAATCTACAAACTAAAAAAAAAAAATTTTTTTTTTTTTGCGATGTTCTGGTAGTAGGACTTAGTCCTTTGGAGTTGTATAGCATTAGGATGGTGACATGTAATGTATGACAATGCAACTTGTAACTTATTGGTGATTAATGAAATTACTATCTTTTGGTTCTAATTCTACATTGTGTGGTTGTTACCTTTCTTTTCTTGTTTCTTCTAAATTGCTCATTTTGTTTATAAATCATTGATGAATACTCATTATGATTTGATTTGTTTTGTAAACAGGATCATGCCTGCCAAAGCAATGTCGGAGGCACGTATGCGCGAGTTATTAGGGATACAAGTTGCCTCACTTTATGCGGATTTTATTGGCAATATGAAACCGCGGAGCCAGTGGTGCTGAAGCCGGTGGTGTTGGAGCCGATGGTGCTGGAGCCGGTGGTGCTGGAGCCGGTGGTGCCGGACCAGCAGCACCCGAAATTACTGGGTGTACTTACGTAACATTCATGAAGTGTGACCCACAACCTTTTAAAGGCACCGAAGGTGCCGTGGGATTATGTCAGTGGTTTGAGAAACTAGAATCTGTGTTCCGAATCAGTGATTGCAAAGAAAGGGATAAGGTGAAATTTGCAACTGCTACTCTCCAAGGTCGTACATGGACTTGGTGGATAGAAGGATTGCTTCCATGGGGATTGCTGATGCTAATTGGTACTCCATGGACTGAGGTTGAGGAAAGTAGATGATGAGGAATTTGTCCATCGAAGTGTGTTGCAGAGGTGGGAGCAAGAATTGTACATAAATTATGTTTAAAAAGGGACTGTTATTGTTGGGTATACCATCCGATTCCATGATTTGGATTGTTGTGGCCTAGAATGGTGGAGAATAAAAAGTGAAGGTGGAGCAGTTTAATTTCATGGGTTGTTCAACGAATATACGTGGTGATGTGACATCATCGAGGCCTAATTCGGTATTGATGAAGCTGATCCGTATTGGTTATCAACCTCATATGGAAAAAATAATAAAGGTACAAGACTGATGGAGGTTTCTAAAGGAGAAAAGAGAAAGGGTGAAGGAGATCGTAGTGGTCGTGGTGACAATCGACGTGATTACAATCGTCGACAAAACCAAAGAAGGGCTAATGTTGGAGCTATGACCAATGATGCACCAAATGACAACGAAGTTTATCCACGGTGCAAGAATAAGAAGCATGCTGGGGATTGTTGGAAATGTGGTAAGTGTGGTAAGTTGGGGCACAAGACTGCTTCTTGTTGGAGCCTCGACATGAAGGATGTGAACTTGTTTTAAATTGCAATAACAAGGGTCACCAAAAGAGAGATTGCCCTGAAGCTGAAAAAAAATGGTCAAGGTGGAGTTACCGTGGAGCTCGTTTACAAGTTGGGAGTTGTGGTTGATCAAATGATCCGAATGTCTCTTTCTGGTACATCTTACTCAATAATCGATATGATTCTGCTTTATTTGGATTCGGGTGCCGATAAAGTTTTGTGTCTAACATAATTTTAGTACCCTTTTTGATATTGTACCAGTTCGAGTTAGATACTTGCTATGATGTCAATTGTGCTGGCGGAAATGTAGTAAGTAACCAATAATGTATTATTACGTTGTACACTAAATCTTTCTAAAACCATTATTTTCAATCGATTTTATGGCTATAGACTCTAGGAAGTTTTGATATCATTATTGGGATGGATTTTTAGTTATTACGATATGTTGCTGATATTTGTGCGGAGAGGGAAAAAGGTTAGGATTCCCCTGAAAGCGTAAGGCGTTGGTTATCGAGGGATGACACTAATTCTCGATTGAAGATCGTTTCTTGCATTAAGGCTCAAAAGTATATAGAGAAGGGTTGTGAGCTATTCTTAGCTCAAGTAACTGAACTAGTATCAAAGGAGAAGCGATTTGAAGTTCTTCCTGTTATCTGAGTATGTTCCTGAGGTATTTCCGAAGAATTTCTTGGACTTACGCCACCCAGGCAAGTTGAATTCCGTATTGATCTTATTCCCGGTGCTGCACCCATGGCGCGTGCGCCATATTGTTTAGCACCATCTGAAATGAAGGAGTTGTCCAAGCAATTGTAAGAGTTTTTGGATAAAGGTTTTATTCGACCGAGCTCGTCACCGTGGGGAGCTCCGGTCTTGTTCGTGAAGAAGAAGGATAGATCGTTCCGAATGTGCATAGATTACCAAGAACTGAACAAGTTGACAATCAAGAATTGATATCCATTACAAAGGATTGATGTCATTCTGATTTTTTCCAAAAATTAAAGAAGAGCCTGGGTCATACATTTGAAGACTATTTCTTGAATTTGCTAAGGAGCGGAAAAGGTTGTTAACAGCTAAGTTTTCAAAGTGTGATTGTTGGCTTAATTTCGTGCAATTCCTTGGCCATGTGATTGATAGTAGTGGAGTTCATGTTAATCCTACGAAGATCGAAGCCATTAAAAATTGGGCTGCACTAACTACACCAACGGAAGTGCGATAATTTTTGGGTTTGGCAGGTTATTATCGAAGGTTTATTAAGGAGTTTTCTCTAATATCCAAACCATTAACTAAACTCACTCAGAAAAATAAGCCGTATGTGTGGGGCTCGACGAAGAGGAGGCATTTCAAACATTGAAGCTGAAATTCTGTAGTGCGCCAATATTATCACTACCCGAAGGAAGCGAAGACTTTGTGGTGTATTGTGATGCATCCCTTAAAGGATTTGGAGCTGTATTAATGCAATGAGAAAAGGTGATTGCGTACGCCTCTAGGCAACTTAGAAAGAATGAAGAAAATTATACGACCCATGACTTGGAATTAGGAGCGGTAGTTTTTGCTCTTCGACTATGGAGACATTATTTGTACGGAACTAAGTGTACGGTATACACCGATCACAAAAGTCTACAATACATTTTGGATTAGAAAGAGCTAAATATAAGTCAGCGTAGATGGATTGAACTTCTGAGTGATTACGATTGTGTTATTCGTTATCACCCAGGAAAGGCGAATGTTGTCGCTGATGCGTTGAGCCGGAAGGATAAGGAACCGATTCGAGGGCGTGCTTTAGTGGTAACGGTACATAAAAATTTACCCGAACAAATTCGGAATGCATAAGTTGAAGCGTGCAAGGAGGAAAATATTGGTGCCGAAGAATTTCGTGGCGAAGGGGAGCCATTCGAAGTTAGATCCGATGGTACGAAATGTCTGAAAGGACGAGTATGGTACCATTATTTGGAGGATTGAGAGGTCTAATCATGTTGGAATCTCATAAATCAAAATATTCCATACATCCTGGATCGGATAAAATGTACCATGATTTGAGGAAGTTATACTGGTGGCCGAATATGAAATCTGACATTGCGACATATGTCAGTAAGTGCTTGACATGTAACATTCCGTATTTTCAGGTCATTTATAATGCTATTTAAATTCACTATATTTTTTTTCTTTTCTTTTTTTCATACGCGTTCGCTTTTAATTTTAATCGATACGTTAAATCGCGTGAACTAAAAATCAACAATCAACGTAAACGGGCGCCAAACAAATTTAAGTTTACGTCAAGACATCATTATATTATTATTAGGAAAGTAATAATTAACTTTGTTCATTTTATTTTTATCAGATACGTAAAGTGTATACGTTTCACGATAAAATGCGTTTAGGCACTCCCGGAACCCCAAAAACTTTCCTACGCTTCAACAAATACCCATAATTGTACCCAATACCTAAAATTTGCTAAATAACAAAGTTATTAGCTAGTGAAACACCTTCCTTGATTTCATGGGAACACCTCCTAATTTGGGAACCAAAGGACATAACATTAATTAACTAGCTATGTACATCAAAGACCTACTTGGTCATCCTTCATTTCCTCTCCTTGTTTTCTTGTGTTCCTTGGACCGAAACCCCCCCCCCCCTAGTGCATACTTTGACCACCAAGACTTTCCTAAGTATATATATACTTACTACTAGTAATCAAACACATACATACACATTTCCTTAGTGTGAAAAACAAAAATGCTCTCCTTTTTCCTCCCCCTAGCTCACGGCAACATTTAAACCAACACCCAATCCATATAAAATTTTGTGGTATTTCTTATATCATAATACGGGATCGATTCTTGGATCGGGCTAGTTTCTAGAGAGAGAAACACTTGAGAGAGAAATTCTAGAGAGAGAAAGTGTTTTCTTTT
>BQNB010135179.1:0-18198 GCA_026074375.1 Tanacetum coccineum | reverse complement strand
TTATAAAAACTATATTTAAGACTAAATTTGAGCTTATTAAAACCAACTTAATGACCAAAAATGACCCAAACAGTCTTAACTTATGTTAAGACTGCTTATGCCAAACACCCCTTTAAAACTATAAATCTCATATTAAGCTAAACCAAACATTATTAAGCTTCAAATGGATGAAAACAGATTGAGATTTAACACTATTAAAGACAATTAAGCAAATTCTAAGGAAAATAAGTACTTATCTAATAAGCTACAAGAATAAGCAGATTTAACTAAGATATAGGCAGTTTTAATATAAAACTCAAATAAAACTAATCTTAATGAGAGACAATATAAGCTAAAATAAGACAGAATAAGCATAAGCAGGCATTAATAAGCACAAATAAGCAAAAATAAAAATTAAGCTAAATAGGACAATGAAACTTACTTGTGTCCTTTGCTTAAACAAGGACTAAAACTGCTCTCAGAGATAAGCTGGTAAAGTGCCTATAAGTCCTTCCAGGTTTTGGCTTATCTTCCTAAAGCTTTTTACTGACTTTTTGAGATTGTTTAAGTAAAAGGCTTATTCAGTTAAGCTTTTAGCAAATCTTAAGTGAATAAGCAGTAGCTTATAGTTAAGAGAGCTTATTAGAGCTTATTAATCATTTCTAAACACAGTTTCAACAATATTGCTTAATAGTAAAAACAGAATTAAAACACAATTTAAAAGGAAACTAAAATTTTATTAATTAAAAGGTGATTACAAGCTTGAAAAGGGAAAGTACATTGAAAAGAACATAATAATCTGAAATAAGCTAAGCTAAAAAGCTACTAAAACTACACTACTCCTACTCTAGATAATTTCTACTGAGTGGGAAGCTCCCTATTTATAGCGAACGAGAGAAGCTTTTAGCCTTTCAGGAGCGTCCAAGCCTTTAATCATGTCCCTTGGATTATAACGAACTTCTAATCATCAAATCTTGGCCCTTGATCTCTTTCCACGTCTCATCAACCAATGAAGACCTATAGGATTGCCAACGTGGCCTGATTGAGTAAGACGTGTCAGGAGCTTCTAGAAGCAAAGGGCGTGTGGGGAGTGGATTTTATTTACCCTGAGTGTTTATGTGAAAAATGGATGGAAGGGAAGAAAGGTAAATAGTAATCTTGACTTGGGTGTTATAACTCTGACTTTGACCTTTGACCCGGGTTTGTTTTTGTAATGGGCCTATGACTTTGGACTTGGGCCAGGAAATGGATTTAGGCTTAATGGACTTAGACTTGTGTAATTATAAGGCTTATGATTTTTATGCTTAAGGATTAATAGTTAATGGCTGACCCGACCCATTAAACGGGTACGAGTTGGCCCCTTAATATGAATACGCCATTCGGCTTTTGGGCTTTTCATCCGCTCTTCCACACACACACACACACACAAAAATACACGTGGATTGGTTTTGTCCCACTTGGCTTCGTTTTAGTCCATTTTTGATATATCCTCGTTTCCTGCAAAGACACAATTACAAAAACACTATATACAATGCATTTTATGTATTTATCGTTATTATTGGTCTTTTGAGCTTTAACTTATAATTAGAAATAAATGATATGTGTTTAAGCAAAATATCAGTCTACCATTTACATGAGACTCTACTCATTCTACCCTAGAGATAACATGTAGCATCCTGGTGCTTTTGCGACGGTCGAGTTTTGATCTCTTGCATCGGGACAGCATATCCCTCATGGTCGACTCCGTACCGCTACCATCACTTAATGGGTCAGTACACATGATGACCTCGAGGAAAGCTAGGGGTTGGATCGCTCTCCTTCTCTTCGCTTACTGTGAGAAGTTAGTCGTGACTTCTTCATTCAAGGACATTTTACTTCAAGTTGATTCTTCGAGTGATTTATCATCGAGTTCATCATACAGAGAATTCATCGGATTCTTCTTCAGATGAAACTGTCTGATTACTTGAAGCTGATCATTACATCACCAGACACTCACCTTTCGTGGTTACTAGTTTACTCACCGGTTATGTTCACATTGGTATTGAATTGTTCCCCTTTAATTTGATGTTGTTATGAGTGACCACTCAGGATTCTTTCTTTTGTCGAGTCATTCTCACATAAGAGGAGTAAGGTCCCTACGGACATCTGTACCGAGGGTGACCTTCACCCTATACACTTAGAGCATTATCTTTTATACGTGTTGATCTTTTACCACGACCTAAGAGGATTAGGAGTTTTGATTTCGCGACAGATTTAGAGGATTGTTTAGATGAGAGTTATGAGTCGTCTGTACTAGAGAGAGACTAGTTTCGAGGAATTGATGTGTTGTCTAGGCGCGGTAGAGCAATGAGCGCATCCTTAGAGAATGATTATCAATATCCGAGATTCCGGCAGAGATTTATCGAGTGCATTGCTTATGCGGATGCACTTTAGAGGCTAGAGGGATTGATGCTAGGGTTATGGTGAGTCTGTTGAGTCGAGAGGAGATAAGACGGGTCACGATGGGGCCTGGTTTAAGGTTAGAGTTGAGAAGGGTATGCACCTGCGATGCCAGTTTCGTATCCCTGAGACTGCTTAGGAGGCAGGGAGCTGTAGAGGTTACTGATGTGATCTTTGGGAGACCTTGTTTAAAAGATTATCATAAAATCATAATAAGGAGATCCCAATTCACGAGTTCAGGCTATTGAGGGAGTTTAGGAGGGATCAGGTGGGGCAATGATCGTGGGCATCGAGTCGCACTTAGTACTATGTTGTCTAGAGATGATCATTGAGCTGAAGCGGGTTAATAGAGAGAATGAGATGACATGATGGATGTGTGATGTCAGAGAGAGTAGAGTTACCCGATTTCGGCTGTTGGGAGTTGCCGTTGCTGCAGACGGGAGTTGAAGACAGTCTGACGATTCTGAATTCTATGATCGCTTAATGAGGGATTGCTTGTCTCGTTCGAGGACAGTGCCTACACACAACTAATCAGGATGCGTCGGGTTGACCCGTGAAGGAATTAAACGAACTAATTTGCTCTGCCATATTGATGAAGCGTTGGATAGCTCGTGACAGTTGCCATTATAAATTCTTTGAACACCCTAGTGGAGGTGGAGATGATCAGGAGACGAAAATGGTGTTTGACCTTCATGGAGGAGTTGAATGGAAATGGAAATGGGGCAGACTACGAAGGAAATAGAAATGGCAAAGGATCGCGTTGAAAAATGGAAAACATAGAGGAGGAAATGGTCATGGAAACGGTAATGGGAACGAAGGAGGAAATGGTTATGGGAACCACAATGGGAATTTTGGAGGATTCGTGCATGTTGCATGAGAGCCGTGGCACTATATCAAGAATCCTGAGATTATTTCTTATTTAGTGTCAGCCATTAACTTTTATGGGACGGAAAGGAGTTGTTTTAGGTTGACTTCATTGGTTCGAGAAGATGGAGACGATGTTTCATATTAGCAACTGTCTAGAAAAGTACCAGGTGAAGTATGCTACGTGCACGTTACTGAACAGTGCATTGACATGGTGGAACTCCCATAAGAGAACAATTAGGATTGAGTGCGACATACGTTTCATGAGATGGACCAAAACTTAATGAAGTTGATCGACAGAAGTATGTACTGTCCATGCAAACGAGATTAGGGAACGCTGGAAACGAGTTATGGAACATTGCACTGTTTTACAAGAAACGGACTTGACGCTTTATACCGGTACGATTTCAAGAAATTGGAATTGGTTCTGTTGTGTACTAGAATGGTCCCAAATGAGGAGGACAAAGTCGAGAGATTCGTTGGAGGTTTGCCTGACAATATCCAAGGGAATGTGATCACTGCTGAGCCCACTAAACTTCAAGATGCAATTTGCATTGCCAATAATTTAATGGATCAAAAGCTGAAGGGTTATGCTAGAAGTGCTAAAAACAAAAGAAGGTTGGAGAACAACCTGAGAGACAATCGTGGGCAGCAACCAATTTTCAAGCGGCAAAATGTTAGAGGCTAAAATGTAGCAAGGGCTTACACGGCAGGAAACAATGAGAAAAAGGGGTATGTTGGGTCTCTACCCTACTGCAAGAAGTACAAGTTACACCATGCAGGGCCGTGTACTGTGAGATGTGGAAACTGTAAGAGAGTCGGTCATATGACTAAGGATCGTATGGCCGCTGTTACTCCAAACACTCATAGGGTCCCAGTTGGGAATCAGTCGGGTCATGTTTGTTATAAGTGTGGAAGGCCGGGACATTATAGGAAGGATTGTCCTAAGTTGAGGAATCAGAACCGTGGAAACAAGACTGGAAACAAGAATGGAAACAAGACTGGAAACCAGACTGGAGGCAATGAAACTACAGCAAAGGCTTATGTCATTAGAGGAGGAGGAGCAAACCCCGATTCCAACGTCATCACGGGTACGTTCCTTCTCAATAACTGTTAGGCTTCTATGTTATTCGATTCGGGTGCCGATATGAGTTTTGTGTCGCCTACCTTTAGTGCTTTGCTTGGTGTTGCCCTATCCACCTTAGATACTAGCTATGTTGTAGAACTTACCGATGGAAGAATTTCAGAAACCATTGTTGTCCTTAGAGGTTGCACATTAGGATTATTAGGTCATTCGTTCGACATAGATCTAATGCTCGTAGAACTTGGTAGTTTTGACGTCATCATCGGTATAGATTGGTTGGCGAAGTACCACGCGGTGATCGTTTGTGACGAGAAGGTCGTCTGTATACCTTACGAAGATGAAGTGTTGATAATCCAAGGTGATGATTGTGACAACGGAAGTAAGTCAAAGCTGAGTATCATATCGTGTACGAAAGACCCAGAAGTATATGTAAAAAGGATGTCAAGTTTATCTAGCGCAAGTTACATCCAAGAAGACTGAGGACAAGTCGGAGGAGAAGCGACTTGAGGACATGCCAATTGTACGAAAATTTCCAGAAGTCTTTCCAGAAGTACTTGTCGCTGCCTACCACCTGCTCGACAGGTGGGGTGGGGTGGTTGGTTGAATTTCAAAACGACTTAGTCCCTGGTGTTGCACCTGTAGCACGAGCCCCGTACCGATTAGCACCAGCCGAAACGCAAGAGTTATCCACTCAGTTGCAAGAACTTTCTGACAGAGGATTTATAAGACCCTGTTCCTCACCCTGGGAAGCTCCGGTTTTGTTTGTCAAAAAGAAAGATAGAACTTTTCGAATATGTATCGACTATCGTGAACTAAACAAACTTACTGTGAAGAACCGATACCCACTTCCAAGAATCGACGACTTGTTTGATCAACTTCAAGGGTCAAGAGTTTACTCCAAGATCGACTTGAGATCCGGTTATCACCAACTCAGAGTTCATGAGGAAGACATCTCAAAGACAACATTTAGGACTCGCTATGGTCACTACGAGTTCCAAGTAATGCCGTTTGGTTTGACTAACGCGCCGACAATATTCATGGATTTGATGAATCGCGTGTGAAAACCATACCTGGACAGATTCGTGATTGTATTTATCGATGATATTTTGATCTACTCCAAAAGCAGAAAGGAGCATGAAGGACACCTTAGGTTAATTTTAAAGCTACTTAAGGAGGAGGAATTGTATGCCAAGTTTTCAAAGTGTGAGTTTTGGCTATCGAAGGTATAATTTATCGGTCACATGATTGATAGTGAAGGCATTCACGTTGATCCTGCTAAGATTGACTCCATCAAGGGTTGGGCGCGGTTTTAATGCAAAAGGAGAAAGTCATAGCTTACGCATCCCGCCAACTCAAGGTTCATGGGAAGAACTATACCACACACGACCTAGAACTTGGTGCAGTAGTGTTTGCCTTAAAAATGTGGAGACACTATATGTATGGCACGAAGTGTGTTGTGTTCACTGATCATAAGAGTTCGTAACATATTGTGGATCATAAGGAGTTGAACATGAGACAATAACGATGGTTAGAGTTGCTGAGTAACTAAGATTGTGAGATTCAATATCACACAGGAAAGGCGAACGTGGTGGTTGATGCCCTGAGCCGAAAGGAAAGAAGTAAGCCGCTACGAGTTCGGGCATTAGTTATGACTATTGGGTTGAATCTCCCTAAGCAGATTCTGAGTGCTCAATCGGAAGCCAGGAAGGAAGAGAACTTCATCAACGAAGATCTGCATAGTATGATTAACAAGCTAGAACCTCGTGCTGACGGAACATTATGTTTGAACAACCGAAGTTGGATTCCGGTCTATGGTGATTTGAGAGCTTTGATTATGCATGAGTCGCATACGTCAAAGTATTCCATCCATCCTGGATCGGATAAGATGTATTAAGACCTAAAGAAGTTGTATTGGTGGCCCAATATGAAAGCAGAAATTGCCACCTACGTCAGCAAGTGTTTAACGTGCGCAAAAGTTAAGATAGAATATCAGAAGCCGTCTGGTTTGTTGGTTCAACCGGAAATCCCGTAATGGAAATAGGAGAACATAACGATAGACTTTGTGACTAAGTTGCCAAAGACGGCAACCAGTCAAGACACGATTTGGGTAATCGTTGATCGTCTCACTAAGTCTGCTTATTTCTTGCCCATGAGGAAAGATAACACATTATAGAAGTTGACGAGACAGTACTTGAAGGAAGTAGTCTCAAGGCATGGAGTGCTGGTTTCAGTCATCTCTGATCGTGATGGGAAATTTACCTCACATTTTTGGCGGTCTCTTAATAAAGCGTTAGGTACTCGATTGGATATGAGTACAGCTTACTACCTGCAAACTGATGGTCAGAGTGAGAGGACCATTCAAACATTGGAAGACATGTTACGTGCATGTGTACTTGACTTTGGAAAAGGTTAGGATAGACACTTACCGTTGGTGGAATTTTCGTATAACAACAATTACCATACCAGCATTAAAGCTGCACCATTTGAGGCGTTGTATGGGTGCAAGTGTCGATCACCTATTTGTTGGGCTGAAGTTGGAGATAGTCAGCTCACTGGCCCAGAGATCATCCACGAGACAACTGAGAAGATTGTTCAAATTAAGAGCCGTATCCAAGCCACTCATGATCTTCAAAAGAGTTATGCCGCCGTAAGACGGAAATACCTTAAATTTCAAGTGGGAGATAAGGTCATGCTGAAAGTGTCACCATGAAAAGGGGTGATACGTTTTGGCAAACGGGAAAAGCTGAACCCTCTTTATATTGGACCTTTTAAGTAATTTCCAAAGTTGGAATCGTTGCCTACCGACTTGAACTTCTAGAGTAGTTAAGCCGAGTTCATAGTACGTTTCATGTCTCGAATTTGAAGAAATGCATGTCTGACGAACCTCTTGCTATACCGTTAGATGAAATCCAAGTCGACAACAAACTCCACTTCATTGAAGAACATGTCGAGATCATGGGCCGTGAGGTCAAGCGTCTAAAGCAGAGTCACATTCCAATTGTACAGGTACGCTGGAACTCAAGGAGAGGTCCTGAGTTTACATGGGAGCGTGAAGACCAAATGCAGATGAAGTACCCGCATCTTTTTGCAAATCCTGAACCTTCATCAAATGCTACGTCTTAAGCTTTGAGGACAAAGCTCTTCTAACGGGGAAAGGATGTGACACCCCGCAAATTTCTGATCAATATTCTAGCCGTTATCGGTTGATAATTTGAATTTTTAAAGTTTCGTTTAACTTTTACGTTTAACTAGTAAGTTGTCTTAACCGGAAGTTTTCCCGCTATTTATCTGAGAATCGTCGCCGGGAGTGAACCGGGACACCTAACATTGTAGTATTTTGGCAATAGCCACGCTTTTATATTTTTGATTAAATATTTTAAAAATTTCATATTTTGGGAGGTACCGTTATTCATTAGTTTATTGCGTGACTCGTGTTTTATTTAAAATGTAAGCATATGCATGGAAGACTTGGAAATTAAATCAAACAAGAGCACTAGCATCTTAAAATATTAAAAATCATTTGGTCCCCCCTCCTTTGTCTTGTATGCGTCCAAACAACACATGTGAACAAAGATGCCAATTTGAAATTTCATATCTAATAAGATAAGGTTTACAACTCATGTTTTGTCCTAGCTTGAATGTGATTGGGAGATCATTTTGGTCCCCTCTCTTCCTCTTGTCCTATTACACACACACACTCAAACACACTTTTAGTGTGTGAAGTAAACTTTGCATTACTTATACCATATTACTTTTCATTTTCTCATTCATAAAACACACACACTAAATATTGAGCTTTCTCTCTTCTCTTTTGCTCTCTCTTGTTCGAACCACCCAAGACACACACACACACTCATAATTTTCCAATCGTGATTAAAAAACCTTTGAAGATATTTATTGTGTTCGGGTTAGTTATAAACAACATTTGGGTTGTTTCTAGTCATCAATCATTCTTCTAAACCACTTCTTTTTGTAAGTCTCTTAATCTTTAAATAACTTGTACTTTCATAATCATCTTGATGCATACATGCTAGTTGTACAACTTATTTTGTAAAAACAAAGATTTTAAAACTACATAAACCTTAAAAGGTTATGCATATATTTCGAAAATAATAAAAAGAAATATAATAAAAGTATAGTTTTGTGATCGTGGTTATTTTCATGTAATAAAAATGGTATGTTATAGCTTATAATATTCGGCTTATGTTAATAAGCTTTTGGAAAAGCTTATTTGATTATTTTTTAGCTTAATGGGCTTATTATTTGGTTCGGCCCAAACTAGGAAAGAAAGAAGAAGTGTTTGTTTAGCTTATTTTGTTTCGGCTTATATTTGTTAATATTTTCTAGCGTTATTTGAATGACATTTGATAAACTTATTCGGCTTAATAAATAAGCCCGAATATAGCTTATTGGGCTTATAGTCGCGTCCCACAAACAAGGCCCAACACCATGAGCTTATATTCGAGCTTATGTGATAGGCTTATTATTAATTGGCTTATTGTGAGCTTATTGATAGCTTATTATTAAGTCGCGTGTTTATTATTTAATGTTTTGCTTATCAGACGATATGGATAAGTAAAACTACATTTTTGGACTTAACGGACCAAGGCCCAACATAAATACAATACACCAAGGCGTAAAGCTACGGTATAGCTTATTGGATAATTTCATGAATAGCTTATTTAATAGTGCACGACCTGAGACGCTTATAGTTTTAACTCATTTTAAACGTTGGACGTAGCGAATAATAAGAGATTTGATGATGTATAGTTTGTAATTATGAAAAGAGGATTGAAAGCGATTTGAAAATGGTTTTTATTTAAGTATACGACTTTGGAAAACATGTAAACACGAACGGGTCATGCCGAAATTTTTATAAATTATTATACTTAGTGTAACATTCCGTATTTTCAGGTCATTTTATGACATCATTCATTTTGTCATTTTTCACTATTTATTTTTTTTCTTTTCTCGTACGCGTTCGCTTTTAATTTTAAGTGTTAAGTTAAATCGCGTGAACTAAAAATCAACAACCAACGTAAACGGACACCAAACGAATTGAAGTTTTCGTCAAACAAGCAATATATTATTTTACGAAAGTAATAATTAACTTTTTAAAATTATTTTTATCGGATACGTAAAGTGTATACGTTTCGCGATAAATTGCGTTTAGGCACTCCCGGAACCACAAAAACTTTTCTACGCTTCAACAAATACCCACTTTTATACCCAATACATAAAGTTTACTCAAATATATCATGATCATCTCTTATATGCCGAAATCTTGGCAAATAATTCAAAGAAATAAGAAAGTATACACACTTTGGTCAAAAGAACAACATCTTTCATTAAACCACACCATACCTCTTTAAAGCCTACCCATACCTTGTCTATTTGACCAAGACCATGACCATGACTCCCTAAAACCCTCAACATGTTCCTTTGACTAGATCTATATCATATATACATGCATTGCTAGTAAGAGGACATATACACATAAACACTTAACTAGAAAATCAAACAAAACCTCCCCTTTTGGTCCCCTAGAACTCACGGCTCAAATCCATGCCCCAACCAAATCCATACCAATTTTTCTACAACCCATACACTCCTATACACATCCATCCTAAGATATTCTAAGGTGTTTCCAAGCATTGGATTACTTTTTTCAAGTATTAATCAAGAAAAGTGAAACTAGGGTTTTAAAATGGAAAGCTAGGGTTTTATATCTAAACAAGGGTTTAGATACTTTGGTTCATCATCTTACATCATAATAAGGTTATCTAAAAACCTTCATGTCTTTACTTTCATCATTTTTATATGTTTACATGTTCTTTATGGCTAAATCACCACTTAGGACTTTTTAATATGTAAAAAGAGTTTTCGCTTATGTTTATGAATTTATGCACTTATTCTTATGTCATATGGTTATATATATCATGGAAAAATGAATGTAAAAGTATGTTAACATATGGTTTAAGTATGAGCATGTTTAGGTATAAATTAGGATTTTTAAAGGTTTACTTAAGAAAGCTATGATTAAAAGTATACAAATGCCATATAAGGGCTATTTTAATTCGACTTCATACAGTAGGTTTGACATTACATAAAAATAATACGTCATGACGATTTCCAAATTGATAAGAAACTCAAAAAACCGATTTATAGAATAAAGATCGTTAGTTACGAGTTACGAACGAGAAATACTTTTTAAAATATTTTTATAAAATTTACTATTCATGTACAGAAAGTGATTTTTTAAAAAATCAAAATTATGATATAACTTTTTAATTACGAGATGTACTCAGAAAGAATCGTTAAAACGGAGCTATAACGATAAAATACGACGTTAGAGTTTACGATAACAAAAACTATAAAAATAATATATATTGTTATGAACAGTAAAAAAAATACCACTATTCATCAGAAAAAACTAAAATTTAAAAATGTTATATTTTGATACTCGCTTAATACTAATATGTGGACATAACCCCAAACGTAAGAACGAGCTTAAAACCAGAGAATGTTACGCCTTATTTTCTAACTTGTGCCTATTCATGAGGTGAATAGTGTTGGTTCGTTTTTAAAATAAATTTTTGCGAAACATTTTAATAATCATTTCATATAATAAATTTATAACATGTCTTATACGTTATAAATATTATTTTACAATGACAATTTGAATTTATATATTCGATTATCACGAGTTCAAATCTCGAATAATTTTTAGCAATATGCCATTTTAAATATTATTTACAAAAAAGAGTAGACGGTGATGTAGCTATATAGAATCATTACATTTGTAGTAGTTATCAAAGTATCTTTATTACTAGGAGTTTCATAATGTTGAGGCCTCTTCTGGGGGTGGCGTATCGGACGAGTTGTTGGATTACATTTTAATGTTATCCTAGTTCTCATACGTTCACGACACGACCATCTTAATTATGATAGGCCGAACGGATAGTATGATGTGCTTACTGACCTATAAATATCAGTGTTTAGTTCTTGAGCAGTACTAACACAACTAAGCAACATTAACTCTGATATGAGCAGCAGTAATACTAGCAGCATTAAGAAGGCTTTTAATCCCAACATGCATACATACTAGATGTACAACTTGTTTCGTAAAAATAAAGATTTTGAAACTACGTAAACCTTAAAAGGTTATACATACTACTCGAAGATAATAAAAGAAATATAAAGAAAGTATAGTTTTATGATCGTGGTTATTTTCGTATAATAAAAATGTTAACCTATGGCTTAGTATGTTCGGCTTATTTAAATAAGCATTTGAGAAAGCTTATTTGATTTTTATTTGAGCTTATTGGGCTTAGGTTTGGTTCGACCCAACTAGAAAACAAAAAGGAATGATAGTTGTAGCTTATTGTGTTTGGCTTATATTTATTGGCTTATTTATCTAACTTATTTTGAAAGGACAAATGGCGAACTTATTCGGCTTAATAAATAAGCCCGAATATGGCTTATTTGGGCTTTTAGCCGCGTCCCACACCAAAGCCCAACACCACGAGCTTATTTTTAAGCTTAAGTGGTTCGGCTTATTTTACTTGGGCTTATCGAGAGCTTATTGTAGCTTATTGATGAACCGAGGACTTGTTCGATGCTTATTGGCTTAACGGGTTTAACTAATGGACCCATGTGAGCTTATAAGAGTTCGGCCCAACACACAAGCCCAAACCGTGACTTAAGGCCCACGGTTGGCTTAATGGGTCTTTGTCTTGGCTTATTGTGAGCTTATTGATAGCTTATTATTATGTCTCGTGTTTAATATTTAAACGTTTTGCTTATCGAACTAAATGGATAAGTAAAACCACATTTTTGACTTAACGGGCTAAGGCCCAACATGAATACAATACACCAAGGCGTAAAACCCACGGTGTAGCTTATTGAATAAGTTCATGAATAGCTTATTTAATAGTGCACGACTTAGACGCTATACGTTTAACTTATTTTGAGCGTTAGACGTTACGAATAATAAAATTAGGCTTATTGGGTCTAAAAGCCCAATAAGGGTTCGAATGGTCTTTTGACTAAATATTAAAAAGGGATTTGATGATGCATAGTGGTAATTGTGAAATGTAAATTGAAAGTGATTTGAAAATGGTTTATAAATAAAGTCTACGACTTTGGAAAACGTGTAAATACGAACGGGTCATGCCGAAATTTTTATAATTTATCTATACTTAGAAAATACTAGAGAACGCACGTGATAAAACTAGATATACGACAATTTAATAAAGTGCCGAACATTACATATATAAAAATACACATATATATAATATATATTTTTTACTTAGACATTTATATGTATGTAATATTAATATACATACTATTATTATCCGTTTTACTTACGAAAACTTTTTAATTACTATACGATCACAAACGTTAATTTTTGGAAATATATTAACAAAAGTACACTAGTAAATCCTTATGCATTATCCGCAATTCTACACTACTCCGATATTAAACCAAACCTTCATTTCATAGGTTGTCTTTGCGAACCGTCGTTCGTTACCGAGTGATTTTATTTCTAGACTATTCACTACTTCAATTCACCAATCAAGGTGAGTTCATAGCCCCACTCTTTACTCATTTTGAATAATTGTTTTATAACTTGGGGTGAGAAACATTGCTTGCTTTTAAAATTGGACACAAGTACTATACGTGAGAAATTCCCCGTTTACGTGTTGCCTAAGTAGCGTTTAGACCACTATTGCCCGAATTATCATGAACTGTTAATCACCTTTAACCGACTGGCTGGTTAAGTGAGCGCGAGTGAATAAATAGATCTATTGGGACTAATTATCCCTATCCGGGTAAGAAGCACTTACTAGTTCGAGTTTGCCAAGAACTAACGGATATATGTCATGTCGAAACTAGTTAGGTGGTCTTTGGTCGGACACCTGAAGGGCAAGCCTTATATAGCAGTGTACATGCTATCTTTCAGTATTAGCTTCGGTGTCATGAGCTTAGTGCAACGTAAATGCCTCTTTATGTGAAGTTGTATCTCCTATAACTGTCGCATACGTTTTGATAATCTTGTGGTCCACATTAATTACGTTTGAACTAAACCTATGAATTCACCAACTTTATGTTGACGTTTTAAGCATGTTTTTCTCAGGTGCTTAGCATGGATGTCGTTGCTTGACTTATGTGAAGTCTATTTGCCCGGACCGGTTTACCAGAAATTTATCTATGTCTTTAAATACCGTTGTTGAACTTATTTAAGCTTCCGCATTTTAACTTTTAAATCTTTTAAATTTGATCTGCAACAAAATATCATAGCATGATTGGTGCCCTAATGTATCTTACGTCAAGCAGACTGGACATTGTACATGGTACTTGTTTATGTGCTCGGTACTAGGCTAAATGCTCAACGAGAAGCACCTCTAAAGAGGTTAAGAAAGGTATTTCTTATACTCTAGGGAAATAGTCAATATGGGTCTCTGGTATACGAAGGATTCTGGTTTTGAACTAACCAGATTTTCAGATGCTGATTATGCGGGATGTAAAGACACCTTCAAGAGTACTTTTGGTAACGATGCTCAATTCTAGGTGATATAAGAATAAGATGTTAGTGGTCCTCAAAAATAAGATTGTATGGCGCTGTAACCGCGGAAGAGTTTATGTGTTCTATCCGCGGTTGTGCAGCAATAATCATTGAGATGCGGACATAGTTAACGGATTATGGCTATCAATTCAATAGACTCCAATCTATTATGATTCAAAGTCAGCCATAGCAATATCCTGCAACCTGGTCCAACACTCGAGAACAAAACCACATCCGCTGTCCGCTACATTTTTAAAGGAAACATGTGGAAAGGGTATGATTGTAACTGTATTTTGTCAAGACGGATATACCAAACTTGGTCCGACCTTTCACCAAAGCTCTTCCAGTTGGATCGATTTAACTATTTGGTTCGTCGCTTCTGGTACGCAAGATGTCTCATCGAAGTACTTGAAGTTCTTGAAAATTCAGTAATTTCTTGTTTTGATATAATTTATCAGAACAAAATAATTTATAAAATTATAAAACTATAAAGCAAAACTATAAAATTAAAAAATTTCAAAAATACCAAAAAATAATCTTCTCTCGACATTGTGGTCTTCTCGTCGGGACAATCGATAACATTGTAGTACTAGAAATGTAGATTAATATTGAACGTGGTATATAAAAAAGTTAAGCGAGAGTTTCAAATTCTTTCAAAAAATGTCCTTTTCAAAATTTTTCTCTACGACTTAGAGTAAATGTCAACTTGACTCTCAGTCTCTAAAGAACGATATAAATGTTTATTTATGTACATTATCCTAAAACTACGGGAAGGTCACTGATCTTCTCGGTCTTGAGCCATTGTCATGTACAAACATGCAGGTTTGTGAATGGTGCCAAGGAGAAGAGCACCAAGGAAATGATAATTATTAAGATAAATATAAAATCATTTTCTTGTTGAGCATAATTTTTCAAGATATTTTCAAAAAGAAAATTTAAAACATGTGTGCTCAACAAACTCTCACTCCAAGTTTTCTCTCTAATCTTTTATTGAGGGGGAGTATAATAATAAGATTCATTCTGTATGCTCTCATGTTCTCCCAAGACTTAGTTATACTCATGTGAATTACCGGACATTAACTTGTTTTTAATTTACTAATATTTCCAAAAATTGTCAACACATATGCAATTTTTGAGGGGAAGAATAGTAATTAAAAAGTGATCCAAGAAAGCTTGTAATCATATGGATTGCGTTTTGAATCTATAAGGGCAGTTCCCAACCTCGCATGTGCAAAACTCTTTCATTTCTATTGGTTGACTATGTGAAGGGGGAGCTTATTGGACACTCTGAAAAACTGCTCAAAGTGTCATAAATGTATTTCCGCGCTCGACCACGTTGATTGATTTTTCATATGGTGTTTATGGTTCTTCATGCTCTCTCGTGAGATATAATTAAGGGGGGGTGGGGGGGGGGGTGGGTGTGGGGGATTATTTCCGACCAACTTGTTGTCTCTCAAGGGTTCTAGGTGGTAAGGTTAGGTATTTCGTTTATGATCCAGCCAGAATTGGAGGGATTAGGGCCAAGAACACTCGCCTTAGATAGAGTGATAGTCCTAGGTATGATGAAAGAATAAAGTGTAAAGTGAGATCAAGTATATTGTTATCTAAGGCATGAGTTTCACAGAACAAACCAACATATATTGGTGCATAATAAGACGCGTTGGTTTACATTAAAGTCGAAGTACTCTCTCTGTGTCTGTTAAGTATGGGATTTAGGTGTACTTTTGTTTGGTGTTAGAGGATTTATGCTCTCGACACATCTCTATATTTTCTTCCTGTGAGTTGTGTTTGAGCGCCTTGAAAGGCATTCCTTGTTTGTTAATTTCTGTGCTTGAATGTGATCTAAAACGAATTTTATCTACTCGTTTTTTAGTCGTTCGGGGATGATTATAGATGGTCTAAGTTGAAGAAATGTACCTATTAGTGTTTAGTGCAGATTGTTAAGAAGGCCTATGTTGAACTATTCTTGATTCGTTTAAGAGAGAAGAATCATGTTTGTGGACTTTGTGTCATTTTGGTAGGCGAGTCTCAACTACTTATATAAGGCAAGATAACAACACCTTCAGAAGGCGACGTTGACACAACGTACTCTTCAAAAAGCGATTTGTTAACAAGCACCATCTTCACGTTGGTTGTAGGGTGAACAAGTGTGTATTTGATCAGAGTGAGAGTAGAGATGAAGAGTAGACAATGCATCCGCGATATTCATAGGAGGGGGGTGAAAAGAAAGAGTGATGAATCACGTGATTGCCAATCGACAATGTTGTTATAAATGAACCTAAGTGTTATACATCTGTTAAGTATGCTATTTGAACACCTTTTGATACTTAAAATTTCATGTATGTGAAAAAAATGTGTTTGAAGGCGAGTTATCAACTGCCTGTGTGAGGCGAGTTAACAACGTCTTCAGAAGGCGAGTTAACAACTTTCTTCAAAAGGCGAGTTAACAACACCTTCACGAGGCGAGTTAACAACTCCCTTCAGAAGGCGAGTTAATAACTTAGCCTCACGAGGCGATTTAACAACCTCATTTAGGAGGCGAATTATCATCATGATTAAAAAGGCGAGTTAACAATTCTATGTAGGAGGCGATTTATCAGTCCTTTATATGAGGCGATTTAACAACCCTACTTAGGAGGAAAATTAACAACCCTCAATAGGAAGCGAGTTATCAATGAATTTTAAGGATTCTTAAGATTAAATTTCTTTCTGAAGGGAATTTAAACTCAAGTTAGGTAGCTAATTAAAATTGGTTAATTACGCAACCTAAACTAGTTAAGTAGGCTATATAACAAGGTTCAACAAGAATATCTGAACATGTCTTAGGTACCTGAATCTCTACAAGTTAGTTTGAATAGGATTCCAAAAAGCACTATTTCAGTTGTCTTAATGCCTTTCACATTATGCCTAATTAAGTTTCCCTTCGGATGATTAGATCTTATCCAAACATGTTAGATGCCTTAATGAGCCTAATCATTAAAATGATATCACAACATGAATCAAGCTTAAGTATTTAACAATCAAAGGCCTTAGAGTGTGTTATATATAAAATTGGTTATATGTATAAACTGTATTGGTCAAATCTTAGCAGAATCATGAATACCACTAAAGCTCAACAGAAATCCCTTGATGATGCTCTTGTTTCCCTGGTGGACTGTCTTAAGTTCGGGAAATGCAACATGAGACTCAAAACAGACATCAACCCAAAAGAAGCTACATTTCAAGTGGTGTTGGATGCTCTTGCACTCACTCCTTTCTACCAACCATTCCTGATCACTACAGATGTTCCTGCTATTTATATGCAAGAATTTTAGGCTACAGTTTTTGTTCATAAGTCATCCATCAGATTCATGATAAATAAGAAGAAAGTCTCTCTCGATGTTGATATGTTCAGAGAAATTCTCCAGTTTTGCCTTAAAATTCCAGGATAAAAGTTTGAAGACCTCTCACTGGAACATGATATTCTCTCTTTCATTAGATATCTTGGGCACTCAGAGAGATATCATTTATCTCACTGATGTGAATGGACATGATTCGTCTATCTCATGCTCAAATCCTCTAGGGTATGTTCCATAAGAAGAATATCGATTATGTGTATTTACTCTGGTAAGATTTCCTTTCAAGATTGAAAACAAAGATGCTAAGAAGACAAACAAGATGTCATATCCTAGATTCACAAAGATCATCATTGATTACTTCATGTCAAAGGATCAGTCTATTTCAAGGAGAAACAAGATGTTTTGGCACACTGCTTGAGATGACACCATGTTTACTTCTATGAGATGTATCTCCATATATAAAGATACTCAAGTATATGGTACCATTCTCCCAAAGGAATTAACAAACCAAGCAATGTTGGGATCCAAAGCTTACCAGACATACTATGCTTTTGCTTCTGGATAGAAAGCTCCAAAACCAAAGTATATTCGAAAGAAATATGATTCAGACACATCTCCCAAGAAGAAGACTGTTCAAGCTACTGAAGGTACCAGACTCAAGAGTAAAGCTAAGGTGGCTAAATCTAATAAGAAGAAGCAACCTGCAAAGATGCCAAAAGCCAAAGGATTAAATGTATTATCTAAGGTTGCATTAACTGAAGTTAAACAAATGAAGCTGAGTACCAAAAGAAGCAAGACTTAATTTCATAGCTCTCATGCAAGTGGCTCAGGTGATAGAGTTGACACTCAGTTAAAGGTTCCTGATGAGCAATAACAAAAGGTTACTGGTATAAATAAAGGAGCTGGTGTCTCACTAGAGGTTCCTG
>BQNB010135178.1:0-18198 GCA_026074375.1 Tanacetum coccineum | reverse complement strand
TATTATTATTAAAGTCTATAAGGCAACAATCTTTAAAAGTGATGCTTCTAAAATGTTGCAATAGCTTCATTTTCTTGTAGTGAGCCCAAGGGGCAAATACCAATGCCATCGTTTGCTTTGAGTGTGGGGCTCCAGGCCACTTCAAGAAGGACTGCCCCTAGTGGAAGAACAAGAACCAGGGAGAGAGAGAGAGAGTTAGGATCAAATAAGAAGTTTTCTTAAAATAAGAAGGATAAGAAGTAACTATAACCGCATATTCGAGATGCACCGACTTAAATTAGATGCATCTCTATAATCTTATATGCATTACAATGCATCATAATGTGTTTTCTAGCTTTTATTAGATGCATATACGTATATTAGATGCATTTCATGATTTCTTTTGTTTATTGTTCCTCTACATGTGCCAAAATCATGAAAATTAATTTGCACCATCTACACATCAAATTAACTTTCAAAACTCAAAATGATGCATTTATATGAATAGAAATGCATCTAATGCAAGTCGTTGCATCTCAAATGTGTGGTTTTAGTCACTTCTCACCACTTCTTATTTTAATTTACTTCTCACTAGATCCCTACTCTATATATATATATATATATATATATATATATATATATATATATATATATATATATATATATATATATATATATACATTCATACATGTGATGAGAAATCCCCTTGCGCCTTAGATCCTAAAACCCCACAACATTGAGTTATAATTGTCCCTCTCGTTTTATCTTACGTGACTTTAAACGTTATATTTTCGATAACTTTCTATTTTTATAAAGTTATTATTTTCGGAAAGTTACCATCTTTGGTAAGTTTAAATATTTAAGTATATTTTTAATACTTATCATTTTATTTATATCCATGTACTTAGTTAAAAATTATATAAGTCTTATATGACCCATTGACTTTTTAAAGTTAACATTTGGCTTTTATAATTATATTTATTTTTACCTAAATCTGACCCGCGCCAAACGATCCTCTAAATCACATTTTCACGATTCGGAGTAAAAAGATATTTTATGCGAAACGATATTCCGGACAACTTTTTAGTTTCAACCGAGACCCGAAACTCGACGGAAAAGGACGAAAATGCCCCAGCAAGAATCTGCTGTAACTTGTATTTTTAATAAAAACGCAGCAGTTTGACCATCGGTTTTGACCCGCTATATCACGTTTTCGTGACTTTGACCAAAAAGAGACTTTATAGAAAACGTCATTCCGGACAACTTTCGTGCTTCGCCGGAAGGCCGAAACGAACTCGAAAGTGCCCAAAATCGCCATTTTAAATCTGGACAGAAACTACCATTTTGCAAGAGCTGTTGGAAACACTTTTAAGTTTTCAAATCTGGTATTCGCCGTAACTTCTTCGTTATAAGGAGTTACGGGGCGTTCGAATTACCGAAACGTACATTAGGACGAACTCTATCATATTTTAAAATCAAAAATCAGTTTTTATGATTTTTTGAACCTCGTTTTGCATGCCAAAGTTTCTGCACGAATTTGATATATTCAAAACCTCATCAAACTACATTTTTGACTCCCAACAATCATCAAAACACCATTATCTAGCCTAAATAACATCTCCAATATCCTTTTTAATCTAATCTAGCGTAATACCCATCGGATTTCATCACATGCAATACTCGAATAATAATCAAAACACGAAAACAATTACAATAGTAGTAACAAGAATCCTTACAATGCTTTATTAATAATAATCAAAACACGAATAATAATCAAAACACGAAAACAATTACAATAGTAGTAACAAGAATTCTTACAATGCTTTATTAAGCAATATTGGACCAAATAAAAATTCGTCTCGCTCCTCCTTTGTCTTAGCTGAACTCGGACACAACCAACACATAAACCCGAACATTTTTCAATTTAACCCATTAGCTACAATGCTTGTTTATCACCCAAATATTAATTCTTTCAACCCATTTTGACCAAACTCGAACCAATTCAAAACTTAGAGAAATACTTATTGCATGTCGAAAATTCAAGTGGGGATATGTTTAGTTTTGTGTAAGGATCATTATTTTGTAATCAGATCGTGTTGCATGTCGGTTTTTGGTGTGGGTGTTTGGTTCGTCCGGTTATGGTGGACAAGGGAGAAAGAAAAGAAATTGTTTTGTAAAAATTTGGAATTGTATGCATATGTGTGGGTTTATATAGGATAGGTAGTTTAGGCTATTGACACTTCTAGTCCTCAAACTTCCAAAGTCTTAAAACTAATCACAAGGTTGCTAGTTTCGAGCATGTAACCGGCCAAAGGGCTCGGGTTTCACCATTTCGTAAATTTTTTTCTTTCGTCGCACCAAATTTATTTTAAAACATTTAATGAAATGTGTATGCTTTAAAACGCGAATCCGACTCAAAACAAAGAGCAAAATGACGACGTTCATAAAAAAATAATAAATTTACGATCTTACAAATAATAACAAGATGCGTCAAATTTTTTTACGTTGCTTAAAACGCTTAACGGACACGCGGTCAAACGTTGACTCGAAAAATGTCAAAAATAATAAATTTCAAGTTTCTGTTCGTATTAAAATACAAAAATAATTATTTAAGACAAATAAAATTTTAAATGTCGACGTTCGCTCACGCGATTTTATAAAATAACAATTATGACGTCGAATTCGCGATCGTCATACGCGTCGTGAAACTTGAGTTGTTACAAAAATATAAGTCAATTGAAGGAAATCTCCTAGTTCTCTTGGTTATAATCCAATTAGAGTGATAAGTTTATTACATTCTAGAATCTTATAATCCGTAATTACCATGACTACAGGAAGCATAATTTGGATTCTCGGTCAAGGGTATGGTGTTTCTATATGCTAAGGTCGAGGAAAAATCTGCTTAGTTTCGGCGCTTACCAATGCGAATTCACGTGACCGACACGACTCACGAATACACACGCTAAATAAAACACGAGTATAATATAATCTTGTTGACAATATAGTTAAAAGAAAGAAAATAGAGATGGAACGTAAGGGTAAATTGACAAAATTTTATAGTGACTACTCCCAACATAGCATGGTCCTTCCTGAATTATACATAGGTGATCAAGCTATGTGATTGTAGTAATCTATACACGTAATAATAAAATATAAAATAATATGAAATTACCAAACTACCCTTGAGGACAAAGGAAGTAAGGAAAATTTACACGATAATATATATATAATACGTATATTTACTGGTAAGTGATTACCGGGTCGTATTCCTCGAAGATTTATGAAATTGAGACCACGTTTGTTATTTGGACAATGATTTGAATTGGTTCAGAGATGATTTGTTTTCTAAAATCCTAAAAGTGAGCAATTTAAAGGACAATTAAACCTACTTTAATAACGGGAAATTAAACCTTCACTAAAAATGCAAAACGGGAACCCTAAATGGTAATTAAAAACCTTATTTTCTAAAAATAAACCTAAAATGAATTTTTCACTTTTAATAGACTCTAATTGACTAAAAAGTAAGTTCAAAGAAAAATAGAACAAAAACGGAGTTGAGTTGAGCTTAAAAACACAAAAAACGTGAACGGAAACGAATCCCGTTCTTTAAAAATTGAAATTTTGCAATTTTAACCCTATGAAAGCAAAACTAATTTTCCTAGAAACTTTATGATAAAAGAAAATTTTCTAAAAAAGAATTATATTTTTTTGATTATTTTTCTATTTTTTATGATTTTTTAAAGTTTTAAACAAAGAAAAATGTTTAAAAATAGTAAACTTAACTTTAAAAATCTAGAAAAATTATTGAAAGTGTAAAATAAAGTGCAGGATTTAATAAAAATAAAACCTAGAAATGAGCGTAAATGAAAAGCCTAAATGAGCCGTATATAAGCTACGGGTTATATTAAGAAAAAAGAAAAAAAAGGTTATAAAAGATAGGTGTGAGGAAAGACTCACGGATGAGCTAATGTAGCAAACTGGTTAGAGTGTGTGAGTGGTGTGCAAAAGGTCACAAGTTCGAACCTGTGGCTTTTTGTTTTATTATTTTTTTTATTTTTGAAAAAGTTTAAAAACAAAGTTGTAGAAAAGATGAAAATAAATACTTTTAATAAAAGCAACTATTTTTGAAACTTAAGAAATAAGCTAGTAAAGGCTTAAAAAGATAGAAAACCTCTTAAAACTAATTTTTTTTTTGCTTTTTCTAAACTTGATAAGCTAGATAACTAAGATAAGCTGAAAACAGACCAAATAAGCTACAAGCTACTTAATAACTAATCTAATAAGCTAAACTAAGCTAGAAATGAGCAAAAAGAACAGGCAATAAGCTAGAAAATCAAATTAAGCTCTTAATGGAAACTTCAAACCAAACAGACAACTAGCAGACTTTAGGCTTAAATTTAAACATGAAAATAGAACCTTATGGCTTATTGACCTATACCACCTTAAAGCTTGACCTATAAGCTTTCTAAAACTACATTTGAAAAGTATTTTGAAACTCAAATGCTAAATCAAAAAGCTGAATGAAAAAGGGTGTGCAGACAGAATTAAGTATTTTTTTGTTTTTGAAAATTTTATGAAAAGACAAATGACAACTTTTTAGCTTAAAAAACAAATAAGCAAATAAACTTTTTAAAGCAAAATAAGACCTAAACTATCTAGATTGACCTATCAACTAGTAGTGCTATGAAAATCAAATGCTAAAAACTACTTTTACTCAATGAAACTAAGATTGAATCTGGCTGTTTTTGCTTTAAAACTGCTGATGCAATTGACACTCAAATGTACCAAAACTAAATACTACCAAGTGCAGGCCTAAGAGATTGATTCAAACAACTTAAGATCACTAAAACTAAGACAACTAAAGCTATAATAACAACCAAACTAATCTTGAGCTAAAAATACTAATGAACCTGAGCAAATGATCTCAGTTTCAAACTATAAGCTAAAATTCTTATGAAAACTTGAATCAAACTTATAATCAACTTAAAATCTAACCTAATAAAACTAAAAATGAAATTTAAAATGAACCTAAGAGACCAAATGACTCAAGCAGTTCTAACCTTAGTTAGAACTGCTTGTGCCAAACACCCCCTTAAATCCTTTAAAGTCCATTTTAAGCTTATGAAATTGAGATTGAAAGCCAAAATTCTAAATACCAGATATTTAAAAGCTTTCAACAGACCTAATAAGCATATAACAACAATTAAATAAGCCAGAATCAATAAGCTAAAAACTATGCTATTATTTATGGATTTTTGACAGTTTTAGAACAAAAATATGTAAACTAGGATTTTAAACTAACAATTAAACTAAATAAGCATCAATTAACAATAATAAGCAGAATTAAGCAAATCTAAACAACTATAAGCAGAAAATAAGCAGTATTAAGCTAGATTGCAGAATTAAAGCATTAAAGGGAAAAAATGAAACTTACTTGATCCCTTGCTCTAAACAGGGATTATTGCTCAAAAGAGCTTAAGTCTACAAGCTCTGGCTTATTAAAAATAAGCCAGTAAAGTCTATGGACCCATCCATATCTGGTCCATCATCCAATTAATAGTTGTGGTATATTTGGGGGAGAATTTGAGTATGAATGAGCTTATTTAAGCTATTTGAGCTTAAATGAGCATATGACTAGCTTAAGTAGCTTATTAAGAGCTTATTGAAAATCTTAGACCATATTGCATTAAGTAAGACAAATTTAAACACAAACTTAACTATGAAAAGCAACTTTTATTAAAGAAAACGAGATTACAATACTTAAAAGAAAGGTTACAAGTATTTAAATGACATTAAAATTGAAAATTACATGATAAGCTAAAATTATTATCTAAAAATTAACTAAAAACTAATTGTCACTCTGTGAGTGATGGATGCCTCTATTTATAGCTGTAGTGAGAAGCTTCTAGGAGTCTAGCCCGCTCCTCATCCATTTGATCTTGGCCCTTGATTCTTCCCTCATCATTGGATCCTCAATCGTACCCGTAGGATTAGATTTGATCACAATGATTGCCAACGTGGCATTCCGTGTGTCAGAGCCATTGTGTGCTTTTTTTACACTTACTTTAGTGCAAATTCTTTGTCCTTGATGTGTTTCTTGTCAGCCCCGCGTGTCACTCTTGTAGGTTTCGACCAATGAGAGCTCTCAATGACGTATAACTCTGCCACATCATTCCTTGTCACTTAAATTGTTGAGCCACGTTGCCAATTACAATTAACCCTTTGATTTTGGCATGGGGGTTAAGTGGAGGTGACGATGAATAGTAAAAAAAACACTCGCGCCATTTTCACCGTTTAAAAGTCTGGTATGTTTGACTGGGGGGCTTGGGCTTTGACTTGGGTTTGGGCTTGGGTAAAAGGAGTTTAGGCCACAGTGTTGTTTATATGTTGTGGGTTAATATATAAAAGATAATGACCGTTATCTTTTATTAATAAAAAGATAACGGTGTTAGGGTTTAGGGGCTTTTATGAATTATGTTTGAACAATGAGGGACTGTTTTGGTATTTTTGGTATTTTTGTCTTCATATGGTTGACCAGAGTTGACTAGTTGACCAATGGTTGACCTTTTTGCTAGCAAACTTGAATCCTTTCCGGGCTCTTGTACAATCTTTCCTTTCCCGTGTCCGTGTTTGTCTGGCTTTGACTGTTTTCTTGTGATTTTTGCAATATATGTACCTACACAATCACAAAGACAAAACAAGCAATATACAAGCATTTTATGCACAATTTTATATTTTTAGGGACATTTTTGATATAGAAACGATATGTGATTTCTCACATATCAAAATTCCCCAAACTAAGCGATTGTGTGTCCTCACGCAATATTATATGCTTTAAAACCAAATACCTCAAAACTTCCCCAAACTAAATCTTTGAAAAGTAGCAAAGATTTTTGTGGAGAGAGTTAAGAAATCACAAGTTATAAAACACCCCATTTTCCCATTTTTAATTTTTTTTTACAAGTAAACTTAGAATATTTCAACTTTTATTATTTCCATAATTGTTAGGGATCATAGAACAAGATGCATTTCGATCCGAAAATGCCCCAAAAAGGATAAATTCATCGTCCCCTCCACTTTTCACTTGCTCCAAACCAAGCTTAAAACGAAATCACAGCCTAATATAAGTAGATGCTAACACTAATCATATTTACAATAGTGAACTTTTACTACCGAATTTATTATATCTTAAGTGACTGTGCTATTGATGAATTTCAACCATAGTCAAAGTTTTGCAAAATACTATGCTTCACGTCTCCACACGAGAATAATGAGTTTGTAGGCGAGATCATTCCCAATGTATCGACTTTCGTCTCGGCACATCCAACTGCGTCTAAGTGACCAGGCTTTTGACACCCCATAGAGACTAAGTATGGATCACGGACTAAGTTTTCAAAATATTCTCAGGGTTTCCCGTATATTTTTAATTGCATAACTTTAAAATAGAAGAATTAGTCAAACTTCAAAAGCATATTTGAATGTAACAAAATGAAAATCTATTGATTAATTCATCCTTACTATTAATCATTTGTGCAATTGTAAACCCTTGACCTTTAGATGGATGCAACATCATTGTGTACGGCCGGCAAGATGCAGCAAACTTTTATCTGTCTCGGATTTTTTTTTCTTACTATGGCTTTCTTTTAGAAGACTACCACATCGGTTGTGAGTCGGCAAGGGTGTAAACTTTTATCAGCCCAAAAGGTTTTATTATATATTATATATATATATATTATATAGTACTATATATATATTATATATATTATATTTTTTTATATATATATATATATATATATATATATATATATTCCCTTACTTTATTAAAGAAGACTTATTTTTGAATAATTCAAGTATAAGTTTGAATAAGGACTAAATTTTTGGCTATTTATTACAATAAAAAAATAATTATTGATTTAAGTTTATCTCCAAAAACAGCACATATATTAGTCCGGTTTTAAGAGCTTATGGGAGAAAAAGTCACAAATTACATACATGAGCTCTTAAGATTTCCAACTAATCCTTGTTTAGCATCCCACTCATACTTAACTCTATCATTTTTTGTTCTTCACGAATTTCCGCGAACGCTTAGCCCTAAAAGTTAAGGAACAAGCTAGAGACTCCAACACGAATTCGATCCAAGGTCAAAAATTTTCTCTTATTCTACCTAGCAGGAAAGTTAAAAATTTTGACAAGAAAAACACCTTATTTTATTTTTGAAATTTTTAAAATTTTCATATTTTTGAAAAAATTTTTATAGGAAAACGGGGTAGTGAGAAACACGACAAAAGTAGGCAAGAGTTTATCGTAGATTATACTACCCCATACTAAATTAAAACATTGCTCCTCAATGTTTCCTAGCCTAAGACTTAAAAAACCCCATACTAGAACTTAAAAAGTCTAATGCATAACCCAAACATGAAGAAAGTATCACAAAAATCTTAAGCTGTTTATCAAGTGTGCTAAAAGATAAATGTTAGTCGATAATAATCTTTAGGATATCGGATTTCCCCAAACTAATGGCAAGCAAAGGCTAGGAAGCTCGAGTGGGACGGACCCCAAAACACCGAACACGAGAGTCTTTAGAAAATTTTGGGTCAATCCTGCAAACAATCACAAGTACAAACACAACAATAATTGAAAGAGTACAAGCCTCCTCACATCATAATAGAAATAAGAAAGAAAATAAAAGGATAAGCACGGGGTGCCTCCCACGAAGCGCTTTGTTTTTGGTAACCGAGTCACACAGCTTGACTCGATCCCCGAATTCATTCGTCCTTGGAGAAAGTGTGGAAGAGAAAATCTCAATCGGGCTTTCATTAATGTTCGGATAATCATTTAAGCACATGAAAGTTCCATCCCGATGAGATGCCACTGGCTCTAAGTGGAGATGCCGGGGTCAAAAATGGTGTCCTCATTTTTGGTGGAGGAATGTAAGGGAGAAACCTCAGGGTAATTTTCTATAGTGAGATACGGAAAGAATATATCCGTATGACAAATGTGAAGGAATCGTCAACTTCAACATTAATCTCACCTCCCCCTGGGTCAAAACATTCATCTTCATTAACATTGTTTATCATGAGCACATTGGGTTCCATGTCGAAGGTTAAACGCTCATATTCGGGTATAGGATCATCATTAAGCAAGTTGTCAATAATATCCTCTTTTGAGTCAAAATCACTTTCAATACCCGATGGTATCGAATCATTCGGTCCGGAAAATATATCGATCTCTTACCTATTAAAATCACTGTCCTCAATGAGAGTAGTAGATGTGAGAAGAGACTCGATGATTGTATGAGAATTTTCTGGTGACCAGGAAGATGAATTTCCGCATAGCAACGACATTGATTGTATAATCATCTTGCTCTTCTAACTATTCCTGGAGGATATCGTGCATAAGTTCACCGGTGAACTCTATGGTTGGAGAGGATCACTTTTGTGAGGAAAAAGTTGTATGTTGTGGTTCATGATCGATAAAATACTTTGTGAGAAAGATTATGGGTGTATCATCACTAAGCATACTTTCAGGATTGATTATGTCTCCTCCGTAGTCATAATAACTCGACTTCTTCAAATTATTAATAGGAACTCTCGATAGCTAGAAAAGCATCGATCTTCATGCATTATCGCCTTTGGATCCAAAACATTCAGCCTCATCAATTGGAGCATCCCGTACAAAATTCTTTTCCAATCATTCATTTTACATTCCAAATCAAATAATCATCATTCTCTTCGTAAAGCTTTAAGATCCATTGATGAATACTCGAGAATAGAAGGCATCGCTTTCATAGGAGTAGATGGATCTTGGTCGAAGTGAATTTCAATGTCGTCTCTGGAGCAGACATCATTTTATTGAATCATGAAAAGAGGTGTGACTAGGAAAGTGACTCATTAAGATTGGAATCATAAGAAATCCTTGCACTCGATGTCCCTCTAACACCTCATCAAAAAAGTGGGTTTATGTCACTAGAGATGAAATTGACATCAAATTCGAAAAGATGGTTAGAGAAAGTCACGGTAATCATTCACGTGGACGTGAGGGAAGAGAAATCATCACACGAAGATAAAACGTTCTCACTATCACTCCTGGATGTATCCTCGGATTCTCTTGGGATTGGGACAATTTCCTTAATACTAAAAGTACTAAGGTGCTCGTCTCCCATTATGAGAGAATCCTTGGGCTCAATAGACGGTAAGGTAGAGTGATTTTGCAAAAAAACAGAAAAGACTGAGGTGGTTTGTTTGAATGAAAAATTCTCTCCTTCTGAATAACTTTAAAATTCTTCAAACAAGGTGTGATACAAGTTTGGCGTTTAGCCGTCGGCTCTGCGAGATTCTTCACTTCCTGCTTTTCTTTTTCATCATTGACATCTTCCGGTGGAAGCAAGCAAACTAGAGCGGGTTCGTCGGTAAACCTTTTAAAACTATCCTTGCATGTGTCATTAACCATTTTAATTGACTCGTTTACATGCTTTTGAGGATGTTTTGACATGCCATCGACATGAAAAATTATTTGTTCATTGTCGACCCTTAAAATAAGCTCTCCTTTGTACACATCAATTAAAGCTCGACTGGTTCTTAAAAAGGATCTTCCTAAAATGAGAGGTACTCGATGATCGGCTTTGAAATCGACAACAACAAAGTCGGTAGGGAAATGAAAATTTTCAACTTTGACAAAAACGTCTTTGGCGAGTCCTTTAGGATAAGTAATTGATCGGTCTGCTAACTCTAAAATCATCCGAGTTGGTGTAAGTTCCGGCAGGGAAAGCTTTTTCCAAATAGAAAGAGGCATAAGATTTATGCTTGCGCCAAGATCGGCCAAGGCGTGACATACATCCATTCCTGGGAAATTACATGGAATAAGAAACTTGCCGAGATCTCCAAGCTTTTCGAGAAACTTTTTGAGGAGCATCGCCGAGCAATTCTCGTTCAACGGTATCTTAGCTAACTCAAGTAACTTTTCCTTATTCATGAGCAAACTCTTAATCGTAGGAGTAAATATTGGCATCAAAAGTAAAGCATCTGCGAAACTAATGTCGAAGCGCAAATCTTGAAAGATTTAGAAGATCTTCTCCATTTGATTCGAAGCTTTGTTACGGGATTTTTGATCATCACATCGTGAAGGATATGGAATATTTGGCTTAGTTAAACTCTTCAGAATATCGGATTCCGGAATGGGAGTGGTTTTAGGCAAACTCTTCGGAACATCGGGTTCCGAAATAGAAATGGGGATAACCGGAGGTGGGATTTGAGCGGTACTTCCTTGGAAATTTGTTTGCTCTTTATCCGTTGTCTCCTCGGTTTCTCGTTCCACTACCTTTTTAGGAGAAGGATTAGTAGGAATCGAGGGTCCCTCGTAAGCAATCGTGGTACGTGGTATTGTTCATTGGGTGTTTCTAGCGTCGTTGATGCGTTTGTTAGGTCTGAGGTTCGTTCGTTATGTCAATGTTTATATTCGGTTGTTTCTTCTTTTGGGATTGTGTGATTTTTGGGTCCATACCAATTGGTGCATGTGAAGTTTGGTATTTCTTCATGGCGTGGTTCTAGAGTTGATGGTAGGTTTTACCCCTCGTCGTGGAATGGGATTTCGTATGGAATTAGTACAAGGAGCGACGCCGATTTGTGAAGGCTCGTGTCATTTGACGCCTTTGAGAGGCACGAGTTGTTGGAATGATTGCAAGAGTTGCAAGGTGAGGGTTGGTTCGAATGGTAACTCGTTGTGGGAAGCGTCTGTATTGCTTGGTAGGAAGAAAGGTGGGTAGTTTGGAATGTGCATAGATTATCTCAAGAAGAGTGAGATAGAAAATTCGTATGTGATGTCACCAAAGGAGGGTGTACAAGGATGACGTAGCTAAGACTATTTTTAGGATGCGTAATGGACACGTTGAAGTTTACGGCTATGCCTTTTGGGTTAACCAATGCACCAGCGGTTTTCATGGAGTTAATGAGCCGGGTGTGCATGGCCGTATATAGACAAGCTAGATAACGTATATATACCGACGATATTTTTAAACCGACCCGAAGTCTAAGGAGGAGTACGAGTCGCACGTGAAGATGATCGTGGAGTCACTGAAGGAAGAGAAGATGTACGTGAAGTTTTCCAACAACGTGGAAGCGGAGCAAAGAGGAAGCTATCTAGATGTGGAAGGAATCAAATGGGTAATGAGCCGATCTTGGCATTACCGGAAGGAGCAGACGATTTCGTAGTATATTATGATGCGCGAAGTAAGGATTTAGAAGCATGCTTGGAAAAAAGGAGAAGGTGATTGCTTGTACGTCACGACAACTGAAGGTTCTTAAGAAGGATTGCATGACTAACGTGGTAGGTTTTGCCTTATAATACTAGAGGCATTAAGTGAACGAGACGTAGAGAGTGATCTATACGGATCATAAATGTTTCCAACACACTTTCAATCAGAAGGATTGAACATGAGGCAGAGTCGATGGATGAAGGTATTTTGTTGAGAATCGTTTAGCCCATCTAGGATATGTTTTACAAATAACTTATATACGCAATGGAAATTAAAGAACAATAAGTTATTAAACAAGGTTTTAACCGAACGTTCATGCCTCAATATTATTAATACGTTACCTAACTGTAACATGGATCCTATGATCCTTGAGGCTACTAATACATATAGACGACTATAACACGTCTATAAACTAACTACTAACTATTACATATACTAACTAACTATTAGACTCTCATTGGAGAGATCTAACTATGATGGATACTAAAACTATTCACCCTACCTCTCTTTATATACTAGAGGGGCTAGGGTTTACATAAAACCTAGCTTACTATGAAAGCTAACTTAATATTTATCTTTAAGTCCTTGTTGTTTCTTTTATCTTCAATGTTGCATATAATGTTTTGTAATCATCAAATTATAATTCCCAACAATCTTCCCCTATTTGAGATTACAAAACAATCTTCATGTATGAAACAACCTTCAAAGCTTCCCCTTGAATTAAGATCTTCCTGTATGTCACCACTCATAATAAGTTGCAAATCATGAAACTTCTTCCCCTTTTTGTAATCATCCAATAAGGGTCTTCGTGTAGATAAGCAACTAATAAGCACTTCCCCTTAAGTGATAACCATCTCTTTGAATTACCAACTTAGTAGGCTCCAAGTAGTAATTATTAATGAAGAAAAATGAGTATTACCTATATGTTGAAGAAGTAGAATCTCCCAAGCTTGTGTCTTATGTCTTGCACTATCCACGTGACGTCAAACTTATACAAATGCTGGTAATCATTTGATAATTATAAGTAGACCGCAACCTCTTGACAAAAATCCTCATCTTCTATGAGACACATACTAAGTGATAGCAAATGTACGTAGTAAGCACCATAAGATAGATCGTACACGTTTGCTAGATTCGTCAAGTCTTCGTCACCACATTATAAGCACGAATAAGTTATCTTTAAATGTTGTCAGCCATTTGAGATATAATAAGACACGCACCTGTGAAATCAACTACAACAACACACAAGTAATAACCAATCTTCATCAAAAATAATCATTGTTCAAGACCCAAATGCGTCCGTGTTAGCTTCAAATAGTTATAATTATTGAGAAACATCTAAGTGCAACAACATCATCTTCTCTCATGTGACTGCTGCCTCATCCGGCGATCTGCTTGTATTCCTTATTTGTACCGTTGCCTCATCCGGCGATCTACGAACAAAAAGGGTACCCTTGTCACATAATTGATTAAAAGGTCATCACATCAAATGTCTTCATAATACATTCCATAAAAAGCCATTATCATTCAAGATCCAAATGCGTCCAATAAGTGTGTGTCGTCCAATATCTGTCAACACTAGCAGTACATACTAGTTATATCGGACACAACTAGCAGACTTAACCATAAGCCTAGCAGAATTAACAACCAAACCAAATAGCAACACTTATTCTGTCCCAAAACTGTTACAATCTGCTGTTAGCGACACAATTTTCTGTCACAGATCTGTTGCAAATCTGTTACAAAGCTGTTGTTAGTGACACATAATCTGTCACTAGTCTGTCGCTGACGTGTCACAAATCTGTTGCCAATCTGTCACTAACCTGAGGTCTCCTTCCTCCCATTCTGTTAGCGACACTTAATCTGTCACTGAGTCGTCGCTTTTCTGTCACCAGGCTGTCACTAGGCTGCATTCTCCTTCCTCCCAAAGCCTTTAGTGACACAAATTATGTCGCTGTACTGTTGTTGTTCTGTCACAAACTCCACCAGAATTAACTTGTGAAAGCAGAATTAATTCTCAAAGCAACCAGTATTAATGACATACTAACAACCAGTATTAATCATGAAGCGACCAGAATTAATCCAATAACCACCAGAATTAACCTTGGACGAGACCAGTATTAAAATTTTTAGGACCAGACTTAACTTTCTCCTTGACAGAATTAAGGCAAAAACGAGCAGCATCTAATATGTATCATATATCAACGAAACCCTCCTTTGCTGATGCGTATACAAACATGAATTAGGGTTTCATTTCTTCTTCTCTCCACGCATCCATTTGTGCTGTTATTTCAGAATGCCTTCGAGACATATACGTGCTCCACCAATCTATCAACAACAGATCCATAACGAAACCCATCACATACCAAGCAGCCTGATTCATAAAAGCATAGCTCATATGAACCCAAAAAGGGTTATTTAACACAAACCGAGCGACACTACATAAACCACACATGTTTGAACGATCACCAATACATGTTACTAGGGTTCATCATCACCCCTTTAGGTAACTCACCAAGACTAGTAACTTCAAAAACAAAAAAAAGATACCTTTTCTGCAGCCAATTCGTCATAGCATAACTTTTTATCAAAGATTTATCTTGACGATCGCTCCATGTTCCAATCTAATTACAATTTTTCATATTCTTGTTGTGTTTCTAATTATTAACAGAGTATAATTATATATGAGTGGATTAGGGTTTATGTAAGATCTGGTAAATTTAAGGTCTTTATCGTTTAAAATCGTTTTTTTATATTAGAGAAGGTATTCATGTGTAATAATTACTAGGGTTTTAGGGTTAGTAAATTCGGAGTTAAATTGTTGGCAGTTTAGAAGGGTCATCTTGCGAGAGTCATAACTTGATCATCCGAAATAGCTTTTAATGATTTTCAAAAGCCTAAAATTATCTACAGAGATAGTCTCTTTCAAACCCCATAGGTTTCTATGAATTAAAAGTTAGTGGAAGGTATTTAAATAATTCAAACAAGATTCGTTGTCATGGCGAGTTTTTATGTAGATTTAGGTCTAATTGTAGAGAAGTAAAAAATACCCTAATTTTAAAATTTGAATTAACTTATCCCTTATAGGTGTTTTTTGGGTTGATTATGGAGGTCATTAAGCAGGGATTTGAATGCGATAAGTCACGTCGAAATTCTGAGTTTGGTACGAATTGTGATTAACTGTGAAACTTGTTAATGAACAGTGGTTAAGGTTGGGTTAAGGTGTCAAGGTGACAGGAGTTATAATAACATTTAGACATCCATCATATGAATGTTACATGTACATTAAGCTTTCGGCTTAGTAGCGTGTAACACGAGGTATTTTGTTGCTTAGATTTGTGCTAGTTATTTGTGAAGCCTTGTTGGAAGTTTTTGAGAGCTAAGCAAAGGTGAGTTTCATAGTCCCACTTTTACTTCATTTTAAACTTAGGATGGGAATGATGCTAGTATGAAAATATTTTGATTACTGTGATAATGTGTTTAAAGTGATGCATGGACTTTATGTGGCTATTATATGTTATGTGCTACATGTCTGTGATGTGATACGCTCCATGGCTTAGTGATCAATTAGAGTGGGTTTTATGGTATGCTCCATGGCTTAGTGATCAATTGGAGTAGATTTGTGGTATGCTTCATGGCTTAGTGATCAATTGGAGTAGTTTTGCGATAGAGACGTCTCGTAATCGTGTGAATGGTATTGGTTTGGATTGGATTTGATTTCGTTTACATGCTAGCTTATGTGGTAGTTCATTTACTGTCATGCAGTGTTTTCATTTATCACAGTAATGATTTAATTGGATTTATATTGTGTCTTAAACCTATGACTCTCACCAACCATTGTGTTGACGTATTTAAGCATCATTTTCAGGTGAGCTTCATGAGAATATTAGGGTTAAGAGAAGTGGCTAGAACGACCGCTAGGATTGCATTGGAGTTCGCTCCTGAGTTTGTTTATGTTTGTTGCATGGATTTTGTCGAATGTTATTTGATTTTATTAGGTTCGTGAGATATTGTTCTTGTATTGGTGAGACCCTTTTTCATTAATACAAGATGTCGTTCTTTTGAGTTTTTCTGTTATTGTCATGACACATTGGGGCTTTATTCCTTAGTTTTGCATTTAGTGTTTCTCTATTGTTGACACACATTGTGTTGTGATTATATCCATGATGTTAACGCCCTAGTGTATGGTAATAGTTGAATGTTCGGAATGGACATGATATATCTGTAATCATAGAGTAACTTATATAAGTGATGCTAATAATAAGACTTAGTAGTACTTTACATACTATATGTAAACACGTATATTAATCCATGTAAGCACTTAGTATTTCTAACTAAGGCAAATAAATTATTTATGTTTTCCCGAGAAAACCCTTTTTATGAATGGCCAATGTTTGAAAACGGTATAGCTCCAGCAAAACATTTGACCTGGTTCTCTATACCTTGGCTCTTGATACCAATCTGTAACACCCCCAAAAATGGGTCGCAGGCGGAATAAGGGATCCGGGGCGTGTTTAATTATCAGATCAATAAAACAAGATAATATAAGAACGACCAACAAAAAAGTCGTTTAAACTAGATATACATTGGATTTATTTGAAGTATTTGTTACAAAAGCCAGAAGAGAAGCTTTTCTTGATATTTCTACAAAGATTTACTGCCCATTATAACAGTATAAAACAAAATGTAATGTGACTAAATCTTTATTGCATGACTTAAAAATTAACCCCCAATGTTTCCTTCGCACCTCGTGCTTTTATTGAGCCTCCTATCCAATGCATCCTTGGCATCTCGTGCCTAATGACCTCCTGAAAACATTGCTTAAAACGTCAACAAAATTGTTGGTGAATTCATAGGTTAATGTATTTAAATTATGCAGGACCGCAAGACTTTCACGTGATGTTTACAACATATGCCAACAATCACAAAACCAGATTATTGTTGCACTAAGCTCATGACACCGAAGCTCAACCTATATTTGCTATTTTAGCAGTTATTTGCCCGTACAGATGTTGTAACCCGCAACATCCAAGTCCGACATGGTCAACGTTCGTTCCTAGTGATAGCTAATCACCCAAACGGGGAGGTTAATCCCAATAGATCTATTTATATCATTCGCGCTCACATAATGTAATTCACAACTACATCTATGCAATTAACAGTTCATGAATAATGGGCTCAGGAGGGTTATCGCTACTTAGGCAACACATAATCAATATACTTTCAACACTTGCGTCCAATTTATAAAACAAAGCATGTTCTCACCCCAAATAATAATAAATCAGTAAAACTGTAAAAAGTGGGGCTATGAACTCACCTTGAGTACAGATAGCTCAATTAATCTCAGATAAAACGTCACACAAGACGATAAATGCAACCTATTTAAATTAAGGCTGTATAAGTACTGAGTACTTTTAATTAACAACACTGAATATAATCTTATAGTTGTTACATCGTACTATCGTTCGGGCTATCATAAATAAAGAGGTCATGACATGACGTACGAGGAGTTTAGGACACTTTAAATCGTAAATCCAACAACTCATCGATACGCCATCCGAAGAGGCCTCATTATGAAACTCCCTAGTAATATAGCACTTTGATAACCACTCAATATTCTATATAGCATAATCACCGACTAATCATTTTAGTAAAATAGTATTTATAAAGTGAAAACGTTTATAAATATACTTTTCGTAAAAATGACCTAACTTGGTCGTTTTAAGCCCGTTGCTCGCGTTTCTTACGTCCACGTCTTCGTAGTAAGACGAGCGATCAAAATATTACATTTTAAAGTTTTTAAAATTCTGTGATGAATAGTAAAATTACTGTTCATAGTTTATAAAATTACTTTTATAAACTTTAATTATCGAAAATGTCGTAATTTACTCGTTATAGTTCCGTTTTGAACGATTCTTGCGTGTACGATCTCGTAATCAAAAGTTATATCATATTTTAGGTGTTTTAAA
>BQNB010135177.1:4893-18198 GCA_026074375.1 Tanacetum coccineum | reverse complement strand
CGCCTACTAGACTGGTGGATACAAGGTATACATCTCAACAACTGAGTATCTATAGTTCTAAGTCTGAATGCATAGTTTTCATGTCAAAAAGTAGTATGCTTCAAGGGCTTCATTGTGTGGTAGCATATACCTTAAGTACTTGGTTTGAAACCTGCTATAGTTGTTGGCATAAATTAATTGCAGTGGATATATATATATATATATTGTGAACTCATCATGAACTCAGTGAGTGTTGGCTTAATTTACCATAGTACTGCATGAGTTGTAAATACCATTCGAGATTAAGTTACCCCCGCCGCAATGCGCGGGCAGCATGCCAACTTGTTTAATTATATGACCCATTTTGTCTAGCAACAAGCAAGATATCCCGCGCGTTGCGCGGGGCATAATTTTTTTGCGAATCGATTCCGAATGAATATTGAGTGGGAATGTATCCGTGCATTGCGGCGAGCCTGACTTGTATGCAACAAATGTATTTTGCATCACTAAGCATTTTTCTTAACAATTACGGAATTTGAATGAGTATTTGTCGTTGAGGCGAAACTATACGTTATTTATAAAGCGAACAACTTTGAGTATGTATATAAATATAAGTATGAATGCGAAATCTGTTTCTAAATACAGTCGTAAATGGCAAAAAATTATAGGTTATTTATATAATTTAAACTTTTGCAGAATTGTTCGTTCCAGGCCCTTGTCGTTTATTTTAAAGTTATTAGGTAGTTTAGGGTGTCTTTTGAAAGTTATATTTTTTTAAACATATATACATTAAGCTTCAATTTTTTTTTATAAAATCGTACGTATGTCAGAAGCATTGCAATATTTGGCTCGTTTTGTTCGTAGTTCAAAGATCTTTTCGCGGGTATTTTTTATCTGAATGAATCGGTAGTTGTTATATATTTGACAAATAAAAGTTATTATATAAGAAAGTCGTAAATAGTTAAAAGTTAAGGGTACGTTTTGTAAATTTTCTTTTTTTTAATTTATATTAAACTTTATCATTTTTTATAAAATCGTGCGTACGTCAGAAGCGTTTCAATATTTGGCTCGTTTTGTTCGCAATTCGAAGATCTTTCCGATTATATTTTTTTATCTCAATGAATCGTTAGATATGTGGTATATATTTAATAAATACAGTTTATTATATAAAAAAGTCGTAAATATTTGAAAGTTGAGGGTCCTTTTTGTAAATGGGCCGGAAAAGTTTTTTTTATGTTGGGCCGCGTTTTGGGCTGTCGGTTTCGGCCCAAGCCGCAACGATGGCGTTTTGTATCAAAAATGTGTGTATATATAATGTGATTATGTGGCAATACTAAAGTAAATAGGGTTAAGACAAACAAAAAGAGATCAAGCCAAATTATTTTATATGGATAACAAAAGAGGCATAGTCTATATATATGTAATTGATTGAATGTGACAAACTGGGACGAAACACATTTCAATGCATCGGATGTATTTAAGATGCAATTAGAAAAAATCAATGATTTTTTTTAAAAGCAACGCTAATATCGAAAAAATTCATATTGTCCCGGGACTCCATATGACCCCTTGTTCCGTCGTTGGTGACAAGGTACTTTCATAAAGGTTACAAGAAAATTATTCGATTGCATTTGTTTGACATGAAAGTGTGAGTGAATGTTGATTTAAGGTGTTTTACAAGGCCGGACTCAAGGCTTGCAAATAGTGACTTTGTTAAAAAAATATATATACGAGGGCTAGGTGTAGAATGTTATAGGCGCATTATAGCCTTATAGGCACTACGTTATGTCTCTAACGACGGTTTTGTGCGTGTGTTGTTTTGATTTTTTTTTATAAAAAAAAAATGTTTTTTAGTGTGAACTGTGAAGCATGGTTTTGTGGATGCCATTTTTGATGTTTTGTGTTATAAAAATGTTATAAGGTAAAAGCTGAAGTGATGCGTCTATAACTTGTAATTGCACCTAAAACTCTAACAATGAAGTCCCAAACATCTTTTATGAACTCTGCTTGCAACTAATATTATTAAAATATTGTACTTGTATGAAAAATAGCATAAACCTTATTACACGTTCTAAATAAAACTTAAATTTAGGTTGATATGATCTATCGGCTGATTGGCAGGGTGAGCAGAAAAACCGAAAAGACCGAATAAACCGAAAACCGAAACCGCACCGAACGAAAAATAACCCGAGTACGAACTAAGTAACACTAATCGAAATTTGTGCAAAATCGAACCGAACTACAAATTCGGTTCTCTTGCTGGATTTGGGTTTAGCAGTCTGAACCAAGAACCGAACCGAAAACCGAATTTATATAAATATATATATATATATATATATATAGGGGGACTTTCTTTTCAGAACCATTCTTAGTGCGAGAACTGACAGAACCACCAAAAACATACATGCACGCCTTTTAAAAATAAAAAAAATACATGAAAATCATCAATAATCGTAAGAATCCACATATGTTCTTCAGTATCATCATGAACTCTTCCTCTTCTCTCACAAAAACCTTACACACGGCCGCAATATTGTCGTTGCACGCCTTATAAGAACATACATGCACACCTTCAAAGAAAAAATTTGTATTTTCAATTTCTTATCAAATTCTTTAGAACAATTATGTTTTTTTTAAAACATATATGTTGTTTTTAGAACATATGTGCAAAAATACAATTATTGAAGGCGTGCATGCATGTTTTTGGTGGTTCTGTCAGTTCTCGCACTAAGATTGGTGCTGAAAAGAAAGTTACACATATTATATTTAGAAAAAGTTTTTACAATTTTTATATTCAATTCTAAGTATTACAAGTATCGTTTTTTTTTCATGCGTAACAATTTAATATACTGCATTTTATTTTATATAAGAGACTCTCTAACCAGTTAAATTTAATCTCAAGTGTCTTAATATAGTTTTCTTCATGTTAGGCGTCATTGTTTTTCTTTTTTGGTTGAAGATCATAACCAAGTTTTTTGGTTTTTAGTTTTAATCTTATATTTTTAAATAATTTAAGAGTTTAGTCAAGATGTAATAAGTCCACACGGGGCTTGAAACATGTCGGTGTGTTTTTAAAATATACATTTCTTCTTTTCCTAGCAACATTGAAACTGATAGAATCCTACACTTTTTAAATCTTAAATCACAAACTAACATTTACTTCAGCTCAACAGATTGAAGGAAGGTATCGCTTTGATTTTGTATGGTTAATGCATGTAAAATTGGTTCAAATTATTGGGGTATAGCCACATTCCACACTACAACTTACAACGCCAATAATATATTAGTCTCGTTTATGGATACATGCTAAATATATAAAACTCGCTTTATGTATACACGCTAAATATATTAGTCCTGTTTTATGAAATCCGCATTGATTGATGTCTCGCTACTTTATTGTCTTCGACCTACTTTTTCTTCCAAGTTGCAATAACAGCTTCTTATTAAATCATTGTTTGTTACATTATAAATTGAAACTAAAGATGATGTGTTTATAACATAATCCCTTTAATATTTTATAGTAATCAAGTGATGGCAAATTAGAAATATCATGTAGCTTCATTATGGCCTTAGTAGAAGCACATACTAAGAGGTCAACGCAACCTTCATTGCAAATTACTATAAAAGATAGCAAACAATACATCCCTACCCATGGGCCCTTGCCCTTTTTCCTGTCGATTGTCCGCCTCTTTATCGTTCATCAGATGAAGAGTGACAGCCAACAATGTTACAGCAAAAAAAAAAATCAAAGCCATTGCCCGTTAGCATCAAAATACCCTTCTGATGGTGCAACCACAACGGCACAACATATTTTATATGAAAATCTGAAAATCAATAAGAAATTTTCACCTCTCATGCTTTAGAATCATTTCAATTATAAATTATAAAGTTTACAATGTATACATCAGCCATCACTCCAAAACCACATTTTGCATAGTCGGTTGAAAACACCGGGTGAGGGCTGCAAAACACTAAACATCTAACCACAATTTTAGCATATCTTGTAACATCTCAAAACTCGATACCCACTCCACCCATATCAAATAATCTTCATTTTTACAAACTCGTCCAGTTTTCTCGATGGGACTTCGCTCATGGCAAAACCGATATTAAAGAAATCATACCCAATGTTAAGATAAATGCTACTGCTCCTGCAACACCCTCAACTTCCCATGGACCTTGTTTACACAATCGGGAAAAGAAACAATGTTTTTTTTTATATTAAACATTTGCGTACATAGTTTTTTTTATATTAAATGGTCAACCATTTATAAATAATATTTGGAAGGTAATAGGTCAAATAAGCTAAAGTGCATTCCCAATGATACAACATAAAAAATATTTGGACAAAGGTAACTCGAGCTACCTAAACCGGTCGAACTCATATTCCAATACATACTAGTGACCGGTTACCAAAATCCGCCCATCCCTCCCTTGTTGCAACTCTACATGTCTATCCTGCTTTTCAAGTATAGACATACCTTAATTACTATGCTTTTTTGATCACTGTTTATTATTCTGAATATGTTCCACTTTGGCCTGTAAACTTCACTGCCATGATTAAGCATAATAATGTATCAATTATCGTCAAATCTTACTATTGTACCCTAATACTTAGCAAAAATCATAATCAATTTACTAACACCAAGTACTAACAATCAGTTTTAATTGATCCGAGAAGCCCTAAAGATTAATTGAGTGATACTTACAATGTACACCTAGTAGAACTTAGTAAAAATATATGGAAGAAAGATACAAATATAAAATTGATATATGATTACAATTGAGCTAGTATTAATATCATAATCATTAGTATCCACCTTATAAGTGCCCTCCGATCCACCCATGGAACGTCTAATATGCATAGTGTTTTATTTACTAAGTTACACTTTTCTTGTTGTTTCTATATGTGCTGCTACATAGAGTATCCTATAACTGATTAATAAGATCCTTAAAATTCATAATCAAGCTACACACAACTTTTTGGTTGTTACCTTAAACCGGAACTTCTTGCAAGAAAAACTATACTATCCTGGTTGGACGACTTCATACATGACATGTTGTATAAAAAGTATTTTAATTTGGAAAACAATATATAGTAATAATAATTAGAACATGTGCAATCACAAAGATTAACAATAATAAGAATAAGAAGCTGAATAAATATAAATATGTGTTTACAAAGATTCGAAAGAAAACCTGGTGATTTGCTTGGTTTTATTGAATGAGCTGCAGATAGCTTTGATGATGAATTTGTTGGAATAAAAGACCTGGGCTATGAATGGAGTTTATATAATGCGTCGGTTTCAATTTAGGCTTTTAAGAATTGTAATTGTAATACAATTTAAACTGGTATTGTTTTAAGTTGTCTGGGGTTTTAAAAAAAAATACAGTTTCGTCCAAAAAAATATGAAAAAGTTTTTATTCGCATAAAACTTATTAAAAATATTTCTGAAGTTTCTTTTAAACTAACAAGTCCACTTATGAACAATTATTTTTAAGGAATAAACTTATTACAAGTGTACTGAAATTCGCTTAGCAAAAAATATGGCTCTATTCTTCTGTGGCTTTTTTCCTGGTTGGAATGGTGCATTATTGTACTACTTTTTTGTAGGAACCAAAAATACATTAACGATTGAACTAATTTCCAAAACATCAATGTAATTAGTACTTTAAAATCATGATCACAGTGATAAAAAAAACTAACAATAACAAAAAAGGTTTAAATACTAGTCTTTCTATTTGTCATTGATATACATGCATCCTAGTGCAAGGACTTGGAACCATGAATTCAAGTGAAACACCGTTTGATAATGCACCTTAAATTATCATATCTTCATTAGCTTTCTTTAACCGTCTTCTTGCGCATCAATTAACCTCCTAAGTAGAGGTGAACATGTTTTTCGTTTTACTTTTCTTTGGTGTTAGATTCCATCATTTAATGACACAGTAATCTTTGAAAAACCAAAAGAGAAGGCTAAAATGTGGGTCCAGGTAATAACAAAAGAACAATAATTGAAGAAGCAAAAGATTGGGTGAATATGAAAAGCTCACATGGTGAGATCAGTGTACGAATGCATGCAGGCCTTGCTCTTTTTCAATAATAGGTTGATTTTGTTCACTTTGAGTGGTGTCGAATGCATCCACTATGAGCATCGGGATAGTTAAGTTGTGTTGAATCCATGGATATAAAAGCACATTGGATGCAACAGTTCATAATATTTTTATGGACAACCCAATATATACAGATATTTGGGATTGCCAGATATGGGGTCAATAGTCATTTTTTATATATTTTTCTATGTCCAAATCGATCCATCCATATGTATATGGCACGAAATTGTTTGTGTCGAATATTTATCTATTATACGGTTCTTCTATTTGTAAACGGAAAAAACTTTATAATATGGTTTGGCTCTGATAGATTAATTTCCATCGCTTGTAGACAGTTTTTCAACTTAAGTTTACCATATGAGGGGCTTTACCTGAAAAGAAACCACTTAAAAGCAGCAATAAGTGCAATTGCAGCACATATGCTTTGGCATATAATTAATAATTTCGCAACAAACAATTTAATCAAAGCTATAAACAACCCCAAGAAATTTTCATCTATACCTATTTTACTATGATCAAATTATACGGGGAATTTTTCGCTTTATTACATTCTTGCATTTTCCATATCTCATTAAAGTAAGGTGATTGATAACTAAAGTAGACGAGCTCACGCAACCTATCTATGGCCATTTTGTCTTCATATATGTCAAACAAACTTCACGCAAATATGTCAATTTCAATATCATCATATTATTTTACCAAAATACAGTATTCCTATACAAGTACCATTCGCAACCGTAATTTCAAATCGAGCTTTAAACTGGCTTATAGTCTACCTCCTAAACCCTAATTCCATGAAGGATTAATATTAAAGTGAATGTAAATGCTGACTAAAGCCTTATTTACAAGTAATATAGCATTTTGTGAAATATAAACTACCTCACATCAGTACATGTTTCAAAGCACAAGGTACAAGTCATTAAGCCATGTACATTCCTAAAATAGTCGTTTTACCTCCGTTTTCATTAGAATTTCTTACCGTCACTCTGTGTACAAGCTTATATAATATTTTATAATGTATAAAACCATAGAATATTTCTATTCTTTAGCTTTTCATAAACTTTTTGCACTCAACAACCCTAATTCAAAATCTTACACCTAAACAAGCTAGTTTTTTAACATGACCGTTTCTTGATTTTATCCATTGTAAAACCCAAAACACTTCAATATAAGTTGTAATAATGTAAATACACATTCTTAAATTCTTTTATCATATTCTACATCAGTCCTATTTCAATGATACATATAAAATAAATCCAGAAAACCCTAATTGTGCCCTAAATGTAACTTTGACCCGTTTACTCATTTTATACTATTTTAAACCCAAAACTAACCTATAAATTTTGTTTTTTTAATACTCTAATATTTTGTCTAAGCCTGGATCTCGAAAACTATCATCTAATCAAAATGGGTTTACAAATTACAAGTAGATAAAAAACTTAACTCCGACCTTCAATAAGCCTAATGTACCGTATACACCTTCTTTCATTTTGAACCCATTTTCACCATTCTTTTTGCAATAGCACTCCAGTACTAAGCTACTTATTCTATAGCAGTCTTACAAGAACCTCAACAAATATCTCTAACCTCTATATAGTTTAAAATATGGTCATGGTCTTCCTTTTCTTTCTGTTTAGTCGCGGCTATGAATTGGGTACACTCACCAAAGCTAGTTTTAGCTTAAAACACCACCTATTGCCCCATCTGCATCATCTCTATAGGTATCTTATGTGTCTCAACCAGAATCATACAAGTTCCTTGAAGCTTAAAGGGTCATTTACCTATAAATAGCAACTAAAACCATTATTTTGTTTCATCCAACTTCCTTCTCCTATTAATTACCTAGAAGAATCCTTTGCTCTAATAGATCCTAAGTGATCTTAAGAAGGCTTAAGTTCATAAAGGAAGCAAAAGAAACCAAGAAACGAAGCCCGGGAGTCGTTATTCTAGGCGTACGAAGCTAAAATGTCCCGTTTTCGACCCGTTTTTTCAAGCTATAAGCATCAAATCTGGTTTAGGATTATACTTCTGATCCTACACTGTATAATGTTATATGATCCTAAAGTATACTTTGTTAAAGTGTTATAACTCAATCATGTTCATTTTTATTTTGATCCAAAAGTAACACCCAAAAACCCTAATTTTATTTATTTTTTTTTAAAAACTAAATGTTTCTAATGATTAAATATTTTATAATTTATCTTAGCTTGCTTAACTAATGTTAAATAACCATTTATTGATTAATAAGGAATATGAACTTAAAACAGCCGTTTAGTTTTGAAACCTAATTTGACAGTTTTGCTTCTTGCTAATAAAATGTTTTTTTAAATTGCGTTGCGTTAAATCTTCATATTTTAGTTTATTATAACTTATAAATGTTATTGAAATATTAATAAAGCTTGCATGATAATTTGGACTTGTTTTGTACAATATTTATCCATGCAAGGGGTATAATATCGTAACTTTATGAAACTTTAATAACTAGAAGGGACTATGTCATTTTATCAAGTTTTAATATAAGGGTCTATTATGTCTCTTTTCAATAGTACAAAGTATACTTGGTATATCTTTTTAAACTTGAGGACCAAACTCGTAAAAGTGCAAACCCCAGGGTAATATTTTTGCCACTTTTCAAATCAAGGGTCTAAAATGTACACATTTTTGAAAAAGTATAATTCATTTCAAAAATTTCAAGACCATAACTTTAATTAACGCTTAAAGTGCTTAAAATTCGATATGTTTAAAACATTTAAAACCGTTTATATTATCACAATACTAAGGGGAAGCTTAATATTAAGAGGCTTTTCATTTGGTTTTACGTTCTGACAGAGTGTTGGGTTTACGATTCTAAAGCGCCCTAGCTCCTAAAATTTTATGAATGACTTCTTGAATTATGGTGGCCGAACGGTGATACAATATTTCCAAACTCTTCAATTCAAAACTCATAACTCTTAAAACAAAAGTTTAGAGTACAATCTTCCTTAAAGCTCACATATTTACTTGGTTGGGGGACGTGGCTGTTTATTATATTTTTCTATAGTCAAACATTTGCCATATTAAGATTTGTGATAAGGCTCGTCAGCTTCCATTTCAGAATATTTATTACAAGTACTACAGGTGAGATTCATAGCCTCGCATTTTCCAATCTTGTGTAATTGTTTATATAACCGCGTGGGGGATAATGCTTGGTTACAAACTTTTTTAATATCTGTTTATTCTTATAACAATTGTGATTACTTTTCAAGATTAGTGAGTTCATAGCGTCGCATTTCATCTTTTTATCGTTTTATAAAACCGCGTGGGGGATACATGCTTATATTGTTTTTAATATAGACACAAGTGCTTAAAACCATATTAGTGGGTTCATTGCCTGCATTTCAATATTTTTTAAAGTTTGCATAAACCCGCGAGGAGGATACATGCTTAATATGTTTTTAATATTACACAAGTACTTAAAACAATATTTGTGAGTTCATATCCCGGCCTTTCCATTCTTTTGAATGTTTTATAAACCCGCAAGGGGGATACATGCTCAATTGTTTTTAATATATACAAGTACTTAAAACCGATATTGTGAGATTCATAACCTCGCCTTTACTTATTTACATGTTTTATAAACCCGCGAGGGGGATACATGCTTGTTACAAAACTATTTTTATAATCATACAACACATGTGATTACTTTTCAAAGGATTAATGAATTTTAACCCCATATTTCAATCTTTTGTACTTTTAATCTTGTGATTCCTGAGTAAACCATGAATGCAAGTTGGTTTTTTTAAATGTAAGTTATCCGATATATTATTGCCTAAGTAACTTCCAGTGCCATTATTTCCTTTTCATGACTCATTATTATTGCATTGCGATGTGACGTGAGTATTATGCATAGGATCTATTGGGGTTACGGCTCCGTTGGTATACCCATGGCTTGGGGTAGCCAAATAGAAACTATATTTGTCTAAATAGGTAACCTTGGCAAGTTACCTTTTCCAAAGGGACATCTGTCCCTATCCAATATCACTACGGTGATTTCCATTGTTAAGTATTGATGTCATAGCTTAGTTGCAATAAATAATGTTCCCCGTGATGACTGTCCCTTGCAATCCAGTATTTACACTTATATTTGTATTCAACTATTAGCATTTTTAACATAGGAATTATACTCAAACTTTGTGTTGACCTTTTATAGATGTTTATCTCCAGGTTAAAATGTGAGTTAACTTATAGCATGGAGTTGCTGGACATGTAGATGGTTAAAATTGTTATCATTACATTTTATGTTTCTAGATTTATGGGAACTGCTTGTAAAACCTTGATAGATTATGATAGAAGAAGTTGTAAGTATTAGCTTTTTGAATAACGTCTGCTGTCTCCCGCCCTCTGAAATGAGTATCCCCGAAGAGCTCTCATGTTGCTTGAGTCAGGACCCGCCCTAACACTCTCGCAATAATCCAAATCGACCAATTTCGCTCTGCTTTCCGTAATCGAGAGCGTGTATACCCCTCATCCACAGATCCTACGCTTCACGTGATCGCCCTTTATTATTATAATGGGGGGGGGTCGTACCAATAAATACTAAAACATCAACAATTCACAATATCAACAATCAATTAAATAAAAAATTAAAGCAGCAAACCAAATTAAGATTGATAAAAAAACGATTTACAAAACTAAATCAAGGGTTTACTTAATAGGATTGTAAAAATTTAATTAGTGGTATTAAAATTGAAAAGCTAATATTTGAATCTTACAATACGACCTATCTGATTTGAGCGCAAAATCAAATCATTCTTATTAATTTGGATTGAATTCTTGACGGAGATGGAGGGGATGGGTGGATGTATCGTGGTGCTGGTTAATTGTTAGAGTTGAATTTAGGATCTAGAATAGAATGTGTGTTGTGTAAGAGCCCGTGTTTCTAAACAAAGTTACGTCTTTAGTTTTAAATTATGAAACAATAGCAATATAGTCCATGTGTTTTCTTAAAAAAAATTAACATGTGAGAATTAAAACGATTTTTTAACAATTGTTAAGTAAATTAGGAAATCTTTTAGGTTTAAACAATTTTAACAGTAAAAAAAATTTCTTTTTAAAAAAATATTACTAAATAAGGTTTTATGATTTGAGTATTTGAGAAATAGAATACCCCACTTGACGTTTTCTTTTAATAAGTAAAAGATAAGGGTGAGCATACCGGACCGGACCGAACAGGGACCGACCGGACCGGACCGAACGTATTTCGGTCCAGTCCTCGGTCCGGGGTTTTTATTATTTTCGGTCTCGGTCCGGTCCGGTCCGACCAAAAAAAACCCGACGCTACGATTATGAGTGTAGGATCCGGACCGGCATTACGAATAAGACGGACACAGACTCAGAACGACCCAGAAGTTAACATTTCGGTCCGGTCCTCAGTCCGACCTTTTGGACCAAGTCGGTCCTCGGTGCGGTCCGATCTTGGTCGGTCCGGTCTGGTCCTTGCACCGTGCTCAGCTAAGCTGAAGTGATGCGGTTATAATTGTAAATTGCACTAAAAACTTATCAATGAAGTCCAAACATCTTTTTATTAACTTGCTTGCAACTTGATCAATATTTATAAAAATATTGTATTGTATGAAATTAGCATAAACCTTATTACACGTTCCAAATAAAACTTAAATTTAGGTTGATATGATCTAAACCGAACCGAACGAAAAATAACCGGACCGAATACATTGATAAACCGAAAACCAAAAAACCGAAAAGGGGACCGAATTAAACGAAAGCCGAAACGAAAGGCCGAACGAAAAATAAACGGACCGAACTCAATATACCCGAAGGTTCGAATTTGTCAAAGATCGAATGAACTATAAATTCAAGTTTCTTGCTGGATTTGGGGTTTTCGCAGTTGAACCAAGAACCGAACCGAAAAAAACCGTATTTTATCTATTATATATATTATATCTATTTATATACTATTTATTATATATATATATATATATATATATGTATTTATATATATATTTATTATGGGGACTTTCTTTAGAAAACCATTTTAGTGGGAAGATGACAGATACCACCAAAACATGCATGCTAGCTTGTAAAAATAAAAAATATAATAATAAAATCATCAATAAACGTAAGAATTCAACTACTGTTTGTTACATTCTTCACAAAATACCTTACACCATTACCGAATATTGGTTGTTGCACGCCTTATAAAAACTTCATGCCACACCTTCAAAGAACAAATTTGTATTTACAATTTCTTATCAAATTCTTTAGCCTAACTATGGTTTTTTTCAAACATATATGTTGTTTTTTAGAAACTTATGTGAAAAAAATACAAATTATTGAAGGCGTTGCTTGCCTGTTTTTTGGTGGTTCTGTCTGTTTCGCTCTAAGAATGGTTCTGAAAAGAATGTTCACTATATTTATATATATATATATATATATATATATATAATATTTAAAAAGATGGATATATAAAATTTTATTCCTAATATACAAAAAATACTTTTACTTTTGAAATAATTTTTTTTCTAAATATCTATGTATTTTTTTGTTTTTAAATAAATAGTGTAATTCGGGTCAACTTGAAAACCAAACTAAATTCAAATTCCTTTTTCGGATCGGTTCTCGGTTTTTTCGGTTCGGTTCGGTTGTATTCTAGTTCGGTTCGGTTTTCGGGTTGACCCAAAAAAATTAACCAAACTAAATGACGAAATAAACCGAGAACCCGTAACCGAACCGATCAACACCCCTAGATTGGCTCAAACTAGGGGTGTTGATCGGTTCGGTTATCGTGTTATTCTGTTTGTTCGGTTCGGTTAGTTCGGTTAAAAGTTTTTTTAAAGTCAACCCATATACTGATCCAAACCGAATTCAAATTCGGTTTTCGGTTCGGTTCGGTTCGGTTGAATTCTAGTTCGGTTCGGTTCGGTTTTCAGGTTTACCAGAATTACATAGTTTATTAAAAAAAAGAAAAATATACAAATATATTTAGCCAAAAAAATTATTTCAAACATGAAAAGTGTTTTTCAATATTAGGATAAAACTTTGTTTTCGGTTCGATTTTCGGTTTAGACTGTCAAACCCATATCCAACCCGAGAACCAAATTCGTAGTTCGGTTCGATTTGGTTTTCGGTTTTTACGGTTTTTTTGCTCACCCCTAGCTCAAACATTCTGGCCCAACCATATTGTTGGGCTTATAGCCCGTATAATTGTTTTCAACT
>BQNB010135176.1:5031-18198 GCA_026074375.1 Tanacetum coccineum | reverse complement strand
GTACATTAGATGATTCGATACTTATACTGGAAATCCTGTCAAGAAGATTCTTCTTAAGATGAATCTACCTAATCACAGGTCGGTCCTCACAGATTAGGAGGTTAATCCAACCAGACTCGGGCGAATGACAAAGCCATATTCGTCTATAAGCTTTATTGCTAACTGTTTTATTACAGGTTCACATAAAGATAGAGATGGAGATACCTCGTTCCAGTGGAGTCAATTCACAACCCCATGCTCACACTTAATGTTACTAATCAAAGACATCATGACAAATGAAAGACCTACAACACAGCTTCCGCAACTCTGATGCATGCTATTATGATCCAGAAAAGTATGAGCATGTAGGTCTGAAGGTCACAACATCACATGAAGGCAATACTCCACAACAAGAATGATTAAGAGATTTATTGTAGATGATCATCTTAGAGAAAGCTCAAAGATCACACAAGTCTAAGGAACAAAGCTCAAAGATCACTACTTGCAGTACATAGACTAATCTTGAAGAATCAAAAGACTACGAGCTAGAGTCAAAGATCAATTCAAAGATAGCTAGGATTTGATTTGTATTTTCTGGGGTGACCTCCCTTAGGGGGATATTGTTAGGATTATGAAAATCCAAGTAAAAGACTCGGTCACCCCGTGTAATGTCTAGCATAGGTTAGCTCGTAGCCTTAATAGTAATCGTTTAATTACCGTATGACTTATAGTGTTGGGCCGGGTCTTTACCCACATGTTAGCCTACTTCATAACCCACTTAGGGGCACAAAACTCATGTATATATACCCCTTTCTAGCCATGGAAAGGGGTTGGTTGATCATTTTGATAATACACATACTAAAGGTGTTTTTCTCTTACTAGAACTTACTTTCTCTCTCTACAAAGTAGGCTAACCCCTAGATCATTGATTGTGTTATGGTATCCAATATCCTACACATACTTCACTTAGTGAACATTCAATTTCATTTTTAGCCATGTGAAGATGTTATGGTATCGTTAGGTTTTTCATAATTTTCTAAAAACCAAGTAAAATTGTAACTATTTAGATGAAAAATGACATGTGAGGTGGTCTTAGGTTTTTCTCTATTTATGTGAATGGTTGTAGAAAATATGGGCAGGTAAACGAGAAAGAACTAAATATAGAAGGTGTACTACTGCAACTGAAAACCATAAACGTCAAGGACCAAATTCATAGATAACCCTATTCAATTTATTGAACAGTACAAGTGAATATCTGGCCAAAAAAGGCAAACGTAGTTTACCTTGCACCCTATTCAAGACTAGTGTAAATTGTTATCAAAGTAAAGCAATATTGCAGTCATCCACTAAATAATGGATTCACCACCAAATCATGAATGGGAACAAGCCCTTGATATAGACGATTCCGATCTTCGACTAAACTCGATCGTTCATCCCAACAACAACCCGTACACACTCCCTGAGACAACCACCACCACCCAAACACTGTTTTCATCTCAAAACCATCAAGTTGATAATTGTGTTGAAAAGCCTATTGGGATAATACCAGGTCCTGCTGGTATTGTTCAAACGACCAAGATCCGTAAAATAGTTGATACTCGGGAAGGTAGGGAGGAGTCCTTAATGTCTACATAAGAGTATATTAGAAAAGTTATTGAGGATGTGGTTGAGTATGTTAATGTTGATGGAGGGATCATGACTGGCTGTTTTGGAGATGTCAAGAAATTTTTTTAAGAATGGGAAACTTGAGAAAGTTGTTGCAATTATCAAGTCTTGTACTCCGAATGCGTTGGACGATCTTACAGTAACACTTAAAGACCTTTCAGGTACAATATCCGGGACTATTCATTACAAAGTGCATACTGAGGAGAGGTTTGCAAAGGCGATTGCCGTAGGAGCTTCTTTGATACTTCATAATGTTTTTGTGTTTTCTCTTAAGCAATCAAATCATCATTATCTTAACATTACAAAGAAAAATAAGGTTAAGGTATTCCACAAGGATGATGGGTCTTCATAGTTTATATGCTTTGTTCTAAATGTTGCAAAGAGTATTTCTTTGCTTTGGCATGTCTTAGTATCTCAAATAGCTTTGTTCGAATTGTTGTATACAAATTGATAACTTGTCAAGAACAACATTAGTGCAACTGCAAATGCATACATAAGAGATTTAACCAACTATATTGGTAAATAATTAAACAAAAGTTGATTTAAACATTCGAAACACAGATGCCATACAAGATCAAGTGGTCTACAAGCTAAAACTTAAACATGTAACTTCAAAAACAAATACAACTTATAGAACAAACAATAAGTTAGAAAACAAACACCAACATAAAACACAAACACCAACATCAATCATCATCTGTATATTTTTTTCACCACCTTTTTGACAATATAGTAAGCTATATCTCTCAAATCATCAGCAATCTTTTCTGCCTGTTCCCTCATTTCATCAGTGTACCAACCCATATCATCCTACAGATGCATCAACTTAGCCTTATATGATGCTGCCTTTGTCTTTTAAATACGCTTGCGTATCATTACAATGATTTCTTCAGCCAAAGGTGAAATTTTTTAAAAGACATGTCTTCGTCAACAAAAAGCTTACCATTTTCACTTGCTGCCATTTTGTTTTGAGGTATTAAGTTTGGTTTGTGAGAATCAGAGGGCAAATAAAGTGTGTTCAATTGGTAAATCTGGTATCCATTTAAATACTTGAGTTTGAGGAATTGAGGGTCCAATGGTGTATCTAGGTTTGACAGTCCAATGGTGTAACTGGGTTTGAGGGACTAATCGTATGAGGAAAAACCAAAATTATTCATCTACCAACCAAAGACTAACCCTTTTTCTCACCAATGGAACTATGGAACGTATTAACAGGTGTAACAAACAACAATCACTGTTATAAAGGGACCAAACGGGTAAAACCGATTTTTACATCAAGGACCAACTGTGTATCATCTCTCATGCTACTGACATGTTTTTGCAACTAATGCATGGCTTTTACTTATCTGGCCATTAAGTGGATTATGGAACCTAGCAACAGGTTTAATAAACAACAATCAATGTTATATAAGGACCAAATGGCATAACCTGGTTTTCACATCAAGGACCAACTATGTATAACCTCTCATGCTACTTAGTTGTTTTTTCCAGAATAAGTAAAATAGGTCACAAACAACTAAAATCAGTCCTAAACAAGTGTAATTATTCATGAACAACAACCACAAGTAGTGTAAACATATCTATTTGCCACCTAAATAGACTTTTATGTTTGCATGTAAAAGGACTTAGACAGTTCCACAAATGTTGACTTTGATGTTTGACACTTATGTGGACTTGGATTACAGACATTCTCTACTAAAACCTATTAGTTTTTGGAATTACATAAAATACCATTCATTTACACCACCTGTTGCACTTGACTGTGTTGGTATACCATCACCCAAATCTCTTCCATCTGCATTCCTTGTTTCAGTCACTAGCACTTGAGAATTGGTTGAAGGTTGACTTACAGGTTGAGTGGGAGTTGTTTTTTATGGACTAATTCTTACTGTTTGTACTCTTCTCTTTGTCCATCTAGTATAGGATGAACCTTGACTTCCAATACCAACACATGCACCACCTGCACAATCAGCAACGGACAAACCTATACCAGCACCAACACCTGATCCACCTGAACCATCTTGACCAACTACAAGTTCTACTTGTTGTGTTTGCCTAGATGCACTACCACTGGCTTCTACATTGTTGCCACTTACATTAAAAAAAGACCTTTTAAAATGTTCCATGATGTTTAGATCAAAGATACACTTAAAACTTAAAGCTCAAATAAGTACATGTTGTTGCCTTTTGACCTTGTCCTTTGCATGTTGCCTTATTATGTCCAATGTTTTCGCAAGATTGACATGTAATGATTCTTCCTTTCTTGTTCAGTTTACCATCTTTTACAAATGGTTCATCATCACGTTTGGACCTCTTTCTTGTCTTCTTTGGTTTGCCTACCCGAACATGATGCTTTGGTGGCAAAAGTGTTGTTGGACATGTGAACTTCTCCCAGTAATTGGTCCCATTAATTGGTTCTACCTTGTAAGAGTATGTTTTCCTTCATGTAGTCAACCAATAACAAAGATTTACCCACGCTTCTGGGGGTGGTGCCGCCTGATCATTCAGAGTCATTAACAAGCTGCAACAACATGCTTACAAGGAATCCCTGTCAATTTCCATTTCCTACATTAGCATGTCTTAGTCGTTACATCCACAATGAATCCGAGACTTGATACTTATTTCCTCTATTCCATTAAATTTTCATCAAATGAGCTTCTTTCTTAATAGATTCCATGATTCTGGTTGTAGTAGGGGTCAAAGGACCAGTACATTTATCAATGACACTTTGTACATTTACTATTCTCTTCATTCAATACTCCCCAATGTACTCTAAAAGTGTAATCATTGGCTTCTCCCTAACTTCAACTATTTTACCATTAAAGACCTCATAGATGTTGTTGAGCAATAAATCAAAGTGGCTCTACCTAAAATCCATAAATATAAAATCATTAAATGCTATACAAGTCTATCTAATAGTCATAAATATGAAAGCATTAAAAACTATGTTGGCATTAAGGAAATTACACTGTTTGTCCCTGAATTTATGTGTTACTTGAAAAATGAGATCTATCCTAATGTTCGGGTGGTATCTTGTTCAACCATTCATGTGCCTTAGGATTTATCTTCTTAAGCTCTAACATACACTTTTCAAACTCCTTAACACTTGTAGCAGATGCAGATCTCTACAACAAATTCTTGTATGCTTATCCACACCATCGCTGCTTCATATTCTCATGTATGTGTCGCAAGTAATATCTGTGTTCTGCACTTGGGAACACAGTTTTAATCAAGGTTGTCAAGATCGCGAGTAAACTCGTAAGATTGTACGATATTACATGCTCACTAGCTAAAATCGTGTATGATCATTATAGGATCGTATGTGAGGTAGGATCGTAAGTAAGATCGTGGGATCGAATGTAAGATCGTAGGATCAGCTCGCGATCCGATCTTACCAATTTGATGAGTTATCATATTATTTTATGTCAAAACCTTATATAAGACTTGTATTTTTTCCTAGCTATTATATTCCTCTATAATATTATATTTTTTGTCAAAAGTCTTTTACAAAATGTATATCTTTCTACCGCACAAAGTCGTGATAAATACTCTAAAAAGGACTTGAAATTTTATTTGAGCATAGAAAATGAAGTTACCAAAACATTTGAAATAGATTAACTTTTTTATGTTTTGGATTTTTTGGCATGTTTACATCTCATGTCTTTTTTCCCTATCTCACTAAATTGTTTACTTAGCTATGACAACTTAAAAAAATTAAATGTATTTTACTATTTTTATTATCATGATGTTTAAACGTTATAATTTTTCTTACGCTATCTTATAAATTTATGTTTAATATTCAATAGATATGTATAAATGTATAATGTTATGATCCGTAAATGCCTATTAGCAAGACAAGACACATAGGTGGGATCTTACGATCTTGATTCGATCTTATGATTCTGATCTTGCAAAGATAAAAATGATTCTGGGTAGGATTGCAATCTTGACAACCTTGGTCTTAATGGCTGGAATGATACACTGCATGAACTAATTCATTAATCAATTACGAATTGATATTATGCAGTATTTAAGAATTCAACAATTGAAGCATAATACTAACCTTTTGTCTATCACTGATGTGAAATTTAAATTGGGATTCATATCTATGTCATCACCCAAACACTGTAAGAACCAGCACCATGAACTCTTACTTTTAGCTTCAACCAAGGGATAGGCCAATGGGTAAATTCCATTATTTAAATCAAGTCCAACAGCTGCTAATACTTGGCCTGGAAATGGCCCCTTTATGAAAGCACCATTTAAGCCTAACAGCTCTCGTGCAGGCTCTAAAAGCCAGTTTTAATGCTCCCAAACAAACATATATTCTCTGAAACACCCTAGTAGGCAAAGAAGGACCAATATTCCTTTCAACTGCAATCTTGACAGTGGTATTAGGGTTTGTAGACTGTAGCTCAACAACATAGTCTCTAAGCATAGAATACTGCAAAACGCGATCTCCTCTAATCTCTCTTTCAGTTTTAGGTTTAGCTCTGAAATCTTTACTCATAGATATCTGAAGCTCTAAGTCATGTTGGAGCTGGTTTTGAACTGCCTTAACTGGGATCTCTGGATTAACCCTGACTTGATCAAATATCTTATTAGACAAGAATTTGTAAGTGCATTGTTTAATTTCCCTAGACTGAAGGCATTTGTGTGTATCTCTGTGTGTCCTCACCATCCAATTTTTTATGCTTTTATCTTTTCTCACATACAAGACCCAAGGGTAGAGATCCCCTTTATCATGTGCATCTAAAGCAGAAGAACATGCTTGACTATCATTATTAGTACATGTATTCTTCCTTTTTTCCTTCCTAGTAGTTAGGCCACTTGATCCACTAGGCCCAACTTCCATTCCATGATTTGGGCCAGTTGGTCCAGTACCTTGTGACATTGTAAATACAAGCACTTTTCCATCATGTCTTGTTCTTACCCTAACACTGTCATTCTTATACAGCTTCAAATTTCTTCTACTTTTAATGGAATGCAGGTAGACTCTGTCCTTAGCCTCTTTTACAGTAGTAAATTTATGCCCAGTGTAAAATAAGTACTTTCGTTGACCACTAGCATTTATAACACCTTCCATTTCTCTGCTCAATTCAACTAACCTTTTCCTCCTGTAATTACTTGTTTCATTGTCATTACCAGGGTCACTATTAAAACTAACCGCATTGATAACATCCACATCCTCTCCTTCTAAAACATCATTTGGAACTAGATTAGTGACACCAATATTGTCAAAAGGAACATCTATGCTAATACCAAACAAATGCACATCAACATCAGGCTTTATAATTTAATTTTCTTCATCTACTAAAAAATCATCATCTTCTTCATCATCATCATCTGTACCTGTATCTTCACTAGACTGAACATCATATTAAGTTTCATATGCACTATATATCCCTTCATCATCATAGAAGAAGTGTCCATCACTAGGAGCTGATTCATCTTCCTAACCATTACCATGTTCACCATCTTCCCTAGAACTCACATAATCTTCAACCATAACCTCTTCCATAATGAGTTCCCGAGTTCTACCAACATCTGGTTCCTTAGACACAGGAAGCTCATATTGTGTTTTAATTTGGGAAACATTTAGGTCCACATGTTCATTTAAGTTCAAACCCAAGTCATCAAATCTAAAAGACTCATCATGACTTAACCTAGAACTTTTTATACCACTCCCGCAACATCATCAAACCTTGCCTCTCCATTTAATTTAGTTTCCTCAAATGATAGTTGCCTCATCAACCTAACTAGCAATTGTTTGTTGTGAAACAAAACTCAGGTTTATGTCACTAAACTATGATTGTATTTTTAGAAGAGCATGGTCTTATGTGTCAACTCCTTGTACACCACTCAACTATGTATATATGATGACAGACTTATTAGTATAAGAGGTTAACATACAATAAGGCATACATATAGGTGTAACGGACTCACAAACAAAATCCTTACAAGGTGTTCTAGAATCATGTTGAGGCAAACACCTAGGTGTAATAGAGTCACAAACAGGTTCCTTAGTTGGTTCACTAGAATCATGTCATGTCAACAATAACATTTTTTCAAATCTATGTTCAATTACAGCAGTGCTACCAAGCTCATCAGTAATATCTTCTATTGTTGCCCTAACCCATGGTGGTGGCCTTCGGTAAGAGTCTACAGCCGTAACACCATGTTATATATAGACCTCAATCAAATTAAAACTTCTAATAAGGGTAGCCAGGCAACAGTCATCCTCCTCACATGACAAAGCATACAACCCTTCATCTAGACTAGATTCACCTATATAACCTAATTGAATAAACATCATGTTCAGCGCAACGATAGTAAACAGATCGACATCGACCATATCAAATATGTCGACATGACCATCGAAATACCTTCTGCCTGGATACCTTCAAAAATTTCCACCATGATGTATTTGAATCGAAAACATATTGGGTGTATTCTCTAAAAATCAAAATCAAAACCTAACTTCATAAATCAATAATAAAACAAGTAAATGTAAGAATCTAAGTAATCTTTAAACACAAAGAACTATGAAGAAATCTAGAGAGAGAAATAGGGTGGGAGGTTGCTTCTAGTAAGAGAAAGTGAAAGAGAAAATGTATTACTATGTGAAAAATAATGAAACAACCAACACCCTTTCCATAGCATGGAAAGGGTTTATATACCTAGTATATGGCCGGATATGGCTTAGTCCATGGGCTTTCCATGGTCTTTTCCTTAACTAGCCTATCTAGTTTCCAAATATAACTTAACGACCTTTCTAACGATATTTATAGAAGTGACCGATACTTTTGTATTCCTAACAATCCCCCTAAGGGAGGTCACTTTATTTTACAAAAACTTAAACCTAACATACTATCCTTTGTCTTTAGTCTTGTGCTCGCAGACTTGTTTTCATGACTTTATCTTGTGAACATGATGTAGTGATCTTTGACTTTAGGCTTGAGCTTGTTGTGATAGGCTTGACTTGTAAGTGAACTTGAACTTCTTTGAGATCATCAACTAAGCATAATCTCTTATCATCATCCTGTGATCTTGTCGCCATCTTGTGCACTTGTGACTTTTAGACCGACATGCTCATACTTGGTCTTAAAAGCTTGAATGAGATACCTTTCTTGAAAATCTTTAACTATAATACTTCGTCACTTTGAGAAAGACGTTATGTATCAGAGTGATGGAAACTTCTTTGAAATTCTTTGACTTTAACACTTCGTTACTTCAAGAAAGACGTACGGTATCAGAGTAGCGGAAGTCTTGAAACATGTACTTGAGCTTTCATGATGTCTTTACATATGTCGGTCGAGTATGAGCATGTGGTATTGGCTTTGACTCGTCATTGAGAAACTGCTACCACCGTCAGGAAATCTGCATAAATGGGTTCGTGATAAACAACATATATGGACGAAAGTGGCTTTATCACTTTGTCGAATACGGTTGTAACAACTACGGTTCCCTGTTACTTTGTATAAATACTGCCTGTGATCAGGTAAAATTTCAAAGAATCTCCATGACAGGGTTTCGCAGTTGCACTAGCCGTTCTCATTACCGGAGAGTCTCAAAGCAGACAACACGGTAAGAGTAAACCGGTACGTTACTATCTTCCCGATTAAGCCGTCAATTAGCGTTCAGCTTTCCTATGTCTAGATACCCTTGTGAGGCTTCCCATGGACATAAGATTGAAAATTTGATTTAGGAAAATTTGTCAGTGTGTCAACATGCAAACGGTTTTTATGACACACCAACAATTTTAATCTTTTCAAAATTCATTCGTCAATGCATAAGCTGGATCAAATCGATAACCAGTATCACAAGTTCGATCCTTGTAGGATCTCATAAGTCATCTACCAAGAGCTTGTTTGATGTTGGCTCAAGCAGGATTTCTATCTTCACTGTGAATACTCAAGTATCACTCAGATATTCTGGCAAAATCACAAGGATAATACGTTGGACTCTTTTTATATATTTCTTGTTTTTCACATTGTGTGAATTACCAAGCATATTTTAGATAAGTGTCATAATGAGATTTATAGATGATCTCTTTTGGCTCTAGACTCAATAGTGTACATTTGGTTTTAGTAATCAGAGGTTGGAGCAGACTGCCACCTTTTCAATACTAACTAACTCAGAATGAGAAAATTGATAGAAATGTGTGTAATCTCCGTGAGAAATGAAACAAAAATATTTTGAGAGATTCTAAGTGGCTAGGGAGGGTTGTGCATTGCATCATTGGGTCCATAATGTCAGTCTTCAATGTCATCAATCATCATTGTGATTCTGACAGCAGATTTATTAACCCGGTTTCTGCCTAAGTGTAAGGAGGGCTTCTTTCTTTCCACCCTTTATCTTAACTTTTCTTTTTAATTCTTCAACCCCTTCAGTGCTTACTGAGACTTCATGACTAGAACCTTGTTGGGTTTGTTCAAGTACTAGCTCCATCTCAGTCGGCGCTTTTCCCTTATTCTTACTTTTACTCCTTTTTTATATCATACCTATGGACTTCTATACTAACTAGTGGAATGTCCCTGGGTAGATCCCTCCGGTTCTGGCTGGATCATGGGAACGAATACCTAATCCTAACCACCTTATAACTCTAAGTAATTACAAACATGGTCGGTCTTTTGGTATTATTCTCAGCCTTAAACCATTTGAAATTGCTCCCCCTCAACATGTGCATTGATATTTGAAAAATGTTTACCACATGAAGGGAGAAGCTTGCACTTGAGTCCTTTTAAATTCACATCTTTAGCCATATATTTTAATCACATTTTCTCTCCTTATCAAAATTGTCAAATCTCTTGATATTTTGGATATCAATTGATTCAAATATTCATGGTTTCAGAGAAAAAATGTCCAATTATTAACAAACCGATTATTAGAATATTTTAATGCTCCCCCTCAAATTATAAGGAAATAATATGGTATTTGAGTGCGTTAATTTAAATTTTTTTGAATTTACTTAGAAATTCTAGAAAATTCACACTCAAATACTATATATATGTGCAATTCTAGTCTTACACTACGTATGTACATATTTACAAATTTATAATATACGAGAAATTTTTGACTTGAAATAGAGTAGGACATAATATGACAAAGTCATATTGTCCGTTCAAGCAGCCTGGAGTCATTTCTGTATTCTCTCCCTCTAACAAACTTCTCCAGATTCCTCATTAACCTTCTTTCAAAGAGTTGTTGATCGATTGCCTTGATCATAATGCGAGACTTTTTCCTATCTAGTTTACTCCATATTCTTTTTAGTAAGTAATCCATCTCTAAGCTGGAAGCAGTATCATGAAGAACCCTTCGAATAGATGAGAGTGTGCAGTCACAAAACTTGTAGAGTTCATCCAAGTGCATCAACCTATTTCTTTGGAACTTGTCTTGATATATGATTCCTTGTGGATCATTGTAGGCAATGTATGGTGTCATTTTGCTTATGTCGGACCTGAACGTCTCAGGCCTGGTGATATTAAGCTTCTTCTGGTAGCTTTCGACTCCCAGTTGAAGGTCTTCCACCCGCTTAATAATGACAACGCGTCTGGTAAACATCTGCAATGCCATGTTCAAGTCGAAAAGGTCATCTTTTTCCAAATTGGAGAGCTTTTTCATAACTAAGAGAAGAAGCATGTCTTCAATATCACGCAGATTAAGTCTTGGGAAGTCTCCTTCCTTGAACTTGTAGAGCTTATGATCTTCTCGTCGAACAATAATCTCATCCAAATACCCGTAATCATACTTCTTCACAACTTTGACATGGGTTACTGCAATGATTCTTTTAGTGGAGAATACATCATGTGAGGACTTCCAGTGGCATGCGTATGCATAGAATCGTTTTTGTTTCGGACCCCAGTAAGAAGTTCCCTAGACCACATGTTTGTCATATGTTACCTTCACTGGACTCCATAACGTTTGAACCATGTCTTTGATCCCTTCAATGTTATCATACTTAGCCGCCTTGGTTTTTGTTGTAGAAGTTGTGTATTTCCCGCTAAAGCTTCCACCTTTTAGATACTCGAGGTCGTTGTTAAAGAAGTAGTTAGCAGGAACTACTTGACGACCTTGATCTTCAATTAATGGTAATGGCTTTCTAATATCAAAAGGATATTCATGCCCTTCTGGATTATGCCAATCAAGTTTATCGATAACAGATTTATAACATTCTTTAAAATGAAATTCGAGCTCCACTCGGCTTTTGCATGTCCCTTTTAGTAGATTGAAAGCTGGTCCAACAAGATGTTCTTGTGTCAGATTCTCAATCTTCAGATTATGCAAGACATATGCTGAGAAGTCGATGGAAGTGCTCATCAGCTCATCAAAGGTAGTAGGAGGTTTTCCTTTTTCGCCATTTTGCTTATCCAAGTCTGAGGAGGTCTGAAATCAATTTGTTTTCCAGCATTCCAATCATGATTAGGAGTTGGAGGCCTTTCTGGTTTCTTGAACCAATGATGCTTAGAATCTTCCTCGCCATTGGGTTGATCTTAAGTGTTACCTATGTCATCTCCTTGATCTTGCGGTATCTCGGTGTCTGCAGTCTCAAACACTGGTTCCTTTGCTTGTGCAGACTTGCCAGATGATTTTGACTGAGACTTGGAACCTTTGGATGAGCTTGATTTAGACTCTTTTAACTTAGAGCATCTTGATGGTTCAGCGCCCTTGCTTGTCTTTCTTTTCTTTAACCCTTGGTCTAGTCCAGCTGGAGGGTCTCCATCTTTGTCTTTGTCTTCATGGCCTCTCTTTAAAGAATACGTTTTACCATACGAGTCAAAGAGATCCTTGTTGAGCTGATAAGATTTGACCAGTGCATCGTAGAGGTCTCTGTATTGTTCAGCAGCTCGATACGATTTACTTTTCTCCAACTTGTCTAACAGGATCTTCTTCAATTCAAACTCAGTAATAGATGTTGCACCTCGTATGTCGATTGCGGTTGAGAAGAAGATTTAGCCAAAACAACATTCTCAAGTGATTTATTAATAGTGCTTTGGATCACCAGAGTAGCAAAGTCAGATATCTCCTTTGGTAAAATCTGAGGAAGTTGACTTTTGACTTCATCTTTGATAATCTCCTTCACTAATTTCTCAATGATGTCGATGTATTTCTTTTTCTCAGCTTGAGCTTTCTTCTCAAATTCTGCCGTGTATGACTGGAGAGCTGTATGAGTAGCAAATCCAATACTTGTACTAAGATGTTCATCTACGATTGCTAGAATTTGTGAGAGGATTTGTGCAGAATGATCAACTTGTTTGACTTGAGAAAGATCTTGTTCCAAGGCAAACACTCTTTGGTCGAATCCGAATAAGGATGCAAAATCTGGAAGAGCAGGAATTGAGGAGGTTGTTGGTTCTGTTGTTGGTACGGGAGTTGGTGTTGTCATCTGTGGAATAGAAGAGAATGACTTAATTATGAGAGTAATGGTTGTTACATGAACAATAGAAGTTTCTGGGATAGCCGTCATGTAACATTTCTCATTTTCGTGTCATGGTACGACTCTATTAATGATCACAATTTATT
>BQNB010135175.1:0-13956 GCA_026074375.1 Tanacetum coccineum | reverse complement strand
GTTTTACATAATTTGGGGTCACTATACAAAAATCTAGAGATAACAGCCATTTACTACAGGTGTGTAGAATCTGCGCACCTTTTCCATTTCGGCTATAACTAATTCATCCGACATCGAATCGGGTCGAGACACCCGGAAAAATAATCACAAGACATAGGGCTACAAATTAGGGTTTTTACTTAATACCCAAAACCTATTGATTTTGTCTAGATCATATGTTTTATCAACTGATCATAAACCTTTTTGTCCAACATCAATATTTCTTATTGTCATTTTTACCTAGTTGTATCTTTCTAACCACAAGTCCTTCTAATGTGATTTAAAAAGCCAAATTATTGTTTTAACTTCCTCTACATCATACTTTGATTTGTCAAATCTAATACTCATAAATTTTATGTCAATGTTTAGCATACATCTCTAGTCTCAAACTAGTTGTCTCAATGGAGTTTCTAAACAAGTTTTATTTTAAGACCTATGTATGTTTAACTTGTGTTTTAACCATGTACAACATTTAATCAATTCAAAATAATTATACAAGATATGAACTATATAAAAGTGAAGAAAAAACATGGAAGCTATGTAACACCCCCAAAAATGGGTCGCAGCGGAATATGTTTCCGGGAGCGTTACTTCATAATACCATTGCCCAAGACATGAGAGAACGACAACTAACTGTGTCGTTTGAAAAGAAATCTTGAATTATTTAGACTCCAATGCACATCACATAAGCCAAGCATCTAATTCACCTGAGAAAAACATGCTTAAAAAGTGTCAACATAAAGTCGGTGAGTTCATAGGTTTTTGTATGACCGTTTCAATCCTTAAATGTTCCCAAAAATGTATGTATGAATATTAGAAATTAAAAATTTGTAAAGCATGCATGACCGTTTCAATCCTTAAATGTTCCCAAAAATGTATGTATGAATGTTTGAAATCAAAGAGTTGTAAAGTATGCATGACCATATCAATTCCCAAATAGTCACAAAAGTATAAGTATGGTTGGACCACCATTGTTCAAGTATGTATGGCCACTTTATTCAAGGCAACGTAAATATTCAAGTGTGTATAAAACAATGATTACGATTACTCTAAGTTCATGAAACTGCTGCGTAGACTCATATATATGCCACTTTATTCAAGGCATCGTAAGTGTTCTTGTTCGTGTAAATGTTGTGCTCCGACATGCTATAATGTTCGTCTGCCCAGTGATAGCTAATCACCCGAATGGGGCTGTCACACCCGAATAGATCTATTTCATAACATTCGCGCTTACCCTCCGAGTAATTCATAGTTTAATCCGCTTAAGCTAATCCGTAATCATTTAGGTAAAAGTAAAGTAATGTCCTTGTTTTCAAAAATAAGTGAAACAAGCTATGTATTTCGTTCTAAAATAAGTAATTGAGTATGCAGACCAGTTTGTAAAAATGAATTGTAAATGCACATGTAATAAATTCAAATCAATCACGTAAATGAATTGTGTACATGCATGTCATCACCCAAAAGTTGTAAACTTATGTAAACAAGTAAATAACGTAGGGCTATAAACTTACCTTAGTGAATAAAACTAACAAATGTAATATTACAGAAATGCGTCATGTAAACGCCCAAATGAAACCTAATTAATTATAGGTCGTATAAGTACTAAGCACTTTGATTAACTATTACCACATATAAATCTATATAGCTACATCACCATCTAATCGCATTTGTGAAATCATGTTTATAAAGTTAAAACGTTTATAAATATTTCATTAGTAAAAACGACGTAATTTTCCCGTTTTAAGTCCGTTTGGTATGATTCTTACGTCCAAGATTTCGTATTAAGACGATGTATCAAAATATTACATTTTCAATATTTGAGTCCTTTGGTGAAGAATACTTTTTACTATTCATATACTTTTATAAAATTAGGCGTCGTAAACTCGTAAATGTCGTATTTTATTCATTTTAACTCCGTTTTTAGTGATTTTTTCGAGCACTTCTTCGTATTAAAAGTTCTATCAAATTAATGATGTTTTCAATATATATATATCTGATGTGAACAGTAACTTTTATAAAAGTATTTTTATAAAAGTATTTATTATCATAAACTTGCGAAATTCATAACTCCTTCGTTATTAATCCAAAAATTATGATTCTTAATGTTTTGGAATCCTAAAAATATGTATTATCTGAGAAAAATAACCATTTGTATATATCAGAAGTGAAACTTAAAAAGTGTTTATAAAATTTATTTTATAAACGCGTTTATTATCGTGTAACTTGTAAATTACGTATCTCCTTCGTTATAAATTGGTTTTTCGATTTTCTTACCTCTTTGGAATCCTCATGAGATGTAGTATTTTATAAAAATATAAAATGAAGGTTTTATATTTCGAATTCAAACAGAAGGTTTTGTTCATTTTGGTAAAATGTGTTTAAAAGTTGTTTTTATGACTTTTTAGTTTAACCACTTTGTTACAAGTCCTTTACAACCATTTATACCATGTGTCTTATGTACCTAGGGTCCCTAGTTCATCATTTGTCTAAATATTGTCCAAGAATCACAAGATCCATATGTCTAAATAACTATTTGTCCATAATCTTTTATAAGTATACTTTTTATGTAACTAGTTTTATTTCTATACTTTTTTTATACATAAACCACCACATGTACAATACTTTTACATCTATTAAAATGATAATAAAACATCCAATATGTCATATGTGAAAATTGTACCAAATCATAAACAAGTGTAACATCCATTTTACAAGTAAATAAGTTTCTTAGATGTTGATTAAATATACAAAATTATCGATATGACATAAAATTACAAATGTAAGAGATTAAGGTTTTTAGGTAACCTTAATATGATGTGTGGTGATGAAAAATATGATCTAAACCCTTGTTTAGCTATTAAACCCAAGCTTTCAATACCAAAGAAACCCTAAATCTAAATGAAACCCTAGTATGGAATCTTCCTTGCTTAACCCTTGTAATCACTAAACTAAACCTTCAAACCTTATTGGTATAGCTTAGATATGTTGTAGGAACACTTGTATATGTTGTAAATAAATTTTGTATGGATGGTTTAGAGGGTTTGTAGTTGGCCGTGGGTTTGAGGGAGGAACAAGGAGAGAATTTGTGTTGTTTCACCAAAGAAATGAGTTGTGTATGTTTTTCTTACTAGTGCTTGCATTATATACACACAAGGCTAGTAAAAGATGGTCATGTAAAGTCTTAGACAACAAGAGGGTCTTAAGGAAAGTCTTATGGTCAGATATCTAAAAGTCCTTAAGCTTTAAATAAAAAGAGTTTGTATAAAGGCCAAGTTGATAAAATGTGTGTTATATGTCCCCTTGGGACATATATCTTAGCTGAATAAGGGGGAAGGGGGGAAAGGGAGTACAATGTTGATTTTGGTCTTATAAAAAGTATCTAGTATTATTTGGAAGCTACAAGTTATAGTTTTTAACATAAAGGTGTATACTTGTAATTTGAAAGTCTAGGTTCATTTATTTTATGGTAAATTCAGCCAATGTGATAATGATGGTGATGTTTTAATAAAACTTTGAGCATTGGGTATAAAAATGGGTATTTGTTGAAGCGTAGAAAAGTGTTGGTGGTTCCGGGTATGCCTAAACGTATTTTATCGCGAAAGTTAAACGCTATACGTAACCAATAAAATAAAATGAACAAAGTTAATAATTATCCTCAAAATAATTACTTAACACTTTGCTTTGATGTAAAATTTAATTGTTTGATGCCGTTTAACATTGAACGATAATTTTTAGCTGACGCGATTTAAACTTAACGATTACGTTTTAAAGCAAACGCGTACAATACTAAGAATAAATAGTGAATTTATTGATGTAGTAAATGACCCTAAAACACGGGGTATTATAAAATTGATCCATATAAATATGAATTTTTGAGAAAATGGATACCATAATTTTGAGAAATTATTTAAGGAAGGGAGTGTTGAACATACAATTTGAAGGATACCACAAATAATATACCATATATTAACAAGATGTCTCGTCATCAAGAAACGTGTCGAGGATTTACAGTTAGTAGTCGAGGAGTTACTAGAAGGAAACTCAACATCACTCCACCTTACAGACCTTTTTCACAAATGAATTCAAAAGAATTTTACACTCATCTTCACAAACCGCAAGGGTAATCTATGAAGATTTGACCAAATAGAAAAGAGTGATGCGGGCTGATGAGCTATGCAAGTTCTCGGACGGGACACTTAAGAAAGTTCGAGATGAGCTTCATCATAAAATACGCGATTTTCGTTTGGAATACAATAAGGATATGCAAGGTGAAAGTGGACGGCTATCGACAGAAAAATGTCAAAACTTATTGTCGAGCTGATTGATAAGCAGATGCGTGAAAGAAGGATAATTCAGAATCTTAAAAGATTGGTTGGTGCTCGGGAACTCGAGATGGACTACAAACTAATGACGCATACCGTTTAACCGTCATGTCCAATCTCAAAATCTTATCTTATGAATAATGTGAATATGTAGTATAGACTGATAATAGTAGGCAATATAATAGTGTTTGAGTACGCAACAATTATAAAGCTGTATCATTGAATCTTTCATAAATTCAATTTTTTTTTAATTAACGTGTCAACACTATTCATATATAATTCCCTCTTAAATTTAAGGGGGAGGCATTATATAAGGTACTAATACAAGCTTGTTAACAATTGGAACATTTTTTTCCCTGAAACCATTAATATTTGAATCAATTGATATCCAAAATATCAAGAGATTTGACATTTTTGAATAAGCGGATAAAATGTGATTAACAATACTATGGTCTAAAGATCGTGATTTTTAAGAAGTAAGTGCAAGCTTCACCCTTCATGTGCTAAATTGTTTATAATCGATGCACATGTTGAGGTGGGAGCATTAAATGGTTTTAAGGTAAGAACAATACCAAAGAACCGTCCATGTCTGTAATTATTTAGAGTTATAGGTGTTTAGATTAGGTTATTCGTTCTCATCAGGATTATCCCATTAGCCATAATAAATCCAGAGTCGGATCTGCTAGGACATTTCATTCGTTAGATTAGAAGTCCTTAGTATGATGAAAAAACGAGCAAAAGTGAAGAAAAGGGGGAAAGAAAAATAAATGCGGATATAAGACAGAGCTGAATAATGGAACTAAACCTAACAAGGTGTAAGTGATGAATGAGTCTTGATTGGAAGCTATTGAAGGGGTTGTTGAAGAATGAAAAAGAAAAAAGTTAAGATAAAGGGGTTGAAAAGAAAGAGCCCTCTTACACGTAGGTAGGAAACCCGGGTCAATATACAATCCTGTCAGAAACACTAAGCTGTTGTCTGGTATTAAAGACAGACGTCATGGACCCAGTGACACAATGCACAACCCTTCCCAGCCACCTCAGGTCTCTCAAAGACTTCTTGTCTTCATTTCTCTCAAAGATTGTAAAACATTTCTACTCGACTTTTCACTCCGAGCTAGTTGGTATTAAAAAGGTGGCAGTCTGCTCCAGCCTTTGATTACTAAAAACCAAAGTGCACTATCGAGTCTAGAGTCATAAAAGAGATCATCGATAATCTCATTAGGACACTTATCCGAAATATGTTTGCTAAATCACACAATGCGAAAATAAGAAATATATCAAAAGTCCTACACATTATCCTTGTGATATTGCGATCTGAATATCCAAGTGATACTTAGTACTCACATTGATGATTGATGGACAAATTTCCTATCCGAAGCAAACATCAAACACTTTGCGGCTAGGTGGTCAACCCCCCCAAGGCGGGGAAAACGCGAGGGCGAAAGAGAAAAGGAATCATCAGATTACATTGGCGTCTATATAGAGAACGTAAATACATGCATAAGTACATAGGTATAGACACGCAGAGTATAGTGTCATGAAAATACCCTCAAACAATCAACAAAAATCTCAAAAAGGAGTCTGACATTGAAATGAGGCAGTTTATGCCTACGTTATGGAAATGAAACATTCATACAACGTAACAAGCAAAACAATTAAATAATCATTCAAAACAAAATACGAAAATCAGGTATACCATAAACTTTGCCAGCTGCCTACAGGTCCATATAGCCACTTTTTCCTAACTTTAATCCATTGCTGATACCTAAAAATGATTCGATAACACTTCAACACATTGGTTGTTATGAAACATAAGTTTTCAGACTCACATATTTATTATACCAAAACAATGCTAACACAATTACTTTGATTATAAAAAAATACTTTGCATGTCAATTATGCAAACTAATACATACAAGCCTACATGAATTAAATCCAATCATCATTCAAACACAAGCAGATGACCTCAATCGCTCTTGAAACCATACAAAATCTCATTCCTCTAGCTCAGACAGGGTTACCCGTAAGTAGTCCTCCTGTCTTGGCAACAATTCCTTCCATAACAGGCTATGGATACCCAACATTCACCCTCTGATTAGTTCACACAAATATTACGATAACATAACATGTAGCATATAAGCATATCAGTCACCTAATAGTCCTTGCATGTTTACACTAACTTTTTATCTCTGGGAATTCTCAATACTATTTCAAAATTGGCCATCGATTACCATCCCAAAAATGGTAAAAAAGAAATAAAAAGTGGGACTATGTAATCACCTGAATGTCAAAAACGCATAAATTTCAATTCCTATGACGCAACTTTACTAATAATTAAAACGTTACCACCTGACCAAGATAAATGATTTAGTCTATGTAACAACTATCGTATGGATTGTTCTAAGGATTTGATTAACCTCAGGGGTCACCCCGACACCATGCCTAACTTAACCACTCATTAAACATTATACTACTTAACTACAAAATTTATTCAAAATTGCAGGTATTTTTTAGTGCTTATTTTCTAACTCAAATACCTTACTTACTGACCTTAATAAATTATACCAAAATCAACCTAAGTTCATTTTTATGCGTTTCTAACTACTTGTGAATTCATAAACGTGTCATTACTGTGCAACTATCCCAAATAAAATCCACTTCAAAACTATCCCAATTCGATGTTGGATTGCACACTAAAATGTAATAGCCCTTAGTTACTTACTTAGACACAAAATCAGAAGCTATCCTTCTAGGGTTTCTTTCTATACATATTGAACCTAATAACTGTAGATTGGCTAACCTTAATTCCACTTTGAAGTTAGGGTTTTAACCATCTAAATATAACCTAATTCTGACTCGTATTTACTGTTTTGACAACTTTTCTTGTAACCAATATTTAACCAACTTCCAGAACTCTAAATTATTCGTGGCTGAAATTTTTGAGAAATAGACTATTTAAACTACAATTTGGGCACTTGAATCATATCAAAACACGTTTTTCTAAACATCTCCGATATCATCGTTTAATCATCGCTAAATTTGTCTCAATTATAAATTCAGTTCTAACGCAAACCCTAACATGGAACATGCATGATCATAACCCTAAACTAACCCTAATCATCATACCATAATTAAAATTCATATATAATATGTATTTTATGTAAACCCTAGATCCATCATATTAATTGTTACATGATTTAAAGAAAACTAAACAACTAGGGTTTACGAACATACCTAAATCTTTGATTCTTGAAACACTAAATCACCAACTTGATCTTGATAAAAAAATCTTTTTTTTCTTGAGGGTTTCGGCTGATCATAAGAGAGAGAGGGGGAGAAAAAGTGATTTAGGGTTTTATTGATTTTGTATTTATAATCCTTTGAGTCCTAATTATAGTCAAACTTTGTTTCCTTATTTTTTCTTCTTCCCCTATAACCGGTCGACTAAACACCCCTTTATTTATTTTTATATTATTATCTTTTATTTAATTATTAATTAACTAATTTTTTTCATTACCTTAAGTTTTCATAAAAACCTAAGCTAATTTAGGAAAACCTTTTTACGTAAATGCTACTTACTAAACTTTCTAAAAATAACTTTTCATTTCAAATTTCACTCTCTATATTTAAAAAGTCTACTATAAATATCCAAATTTCAATCAGAACTTCACCTCTTTCCCCATGATAATTTCATAAAACGGCTTAAAACAAAATCATCAACTATTGACGTGCTTTCATGCCATACGCTTCCTTTCTTTATCACTCTAATGTGAACAAATGGTATAGCATCACCAAACATAAATGCACTCAAAATGAAGATGATTCATTACCTCAAATGATATCACATTTGACCTATTCAAACCACTTAGCACACATATATAACACATAGCACACAAGAAGCCACACAAAATGAACTCTTAGCCATTTCTAATGGTATCCCTAACCGGATTAAATCACGGACGTCACAATATCCCCTCCTTAAGGAAATCTCGTCCCGAGATTTAACTAGCAGGCTCAACAACTTGGTCCATGAACAATAAACAATTTGGATACTTATCTCATTTGGTCTTGTGTTTCCCAAAGTAAACCCAGAGGACCACATTTTGAATTCTATCTAACTTTCACAGGCGCTATTTTCCTACGTTTTAACTTCTTATTTTCTCGATCCATAATATCTACAAGTTCCTCGACAAAATGAAGTGTCTTGTCGACCGTGATCTCATCCAATAGCACATGCAAATTAGCACCCGCCAGACACTTCTTCAAATTTGACACATAAAAGGTGTCATGCACGCTATTTAACTCCTTAAGTAACCTCAACCTATAAGCTACAAGGCCAAATCATTTCAATGATCACAAAAGGCCCTACATATCTCGGTTCTAACTTACCCTTCTTTCCAAAACGCACTACGCCCTTCCAAGGCGACACCCTTAATAATAGATCACCACTCAAAATTAATGATCTTACGTATCTTATCCGCTAGCTCTTTTGTATGATTCCATCGCTTTAAGCTTTTTCCTTTCTCAATACCCCACCTATATATGTCGTCTTATACTAAACTCAAGTCAGTCAAACTACTCCCTCAATCTGCCATAGAACAAGCGATTAATTTCCTACCATACCAAAGCTTAACAATCACAGAATGTCCATTGATAATACCACCAAAATTGAAAAACACATGCCATATTATATCCTCCTACGTTTTAATCATATGTTCACTTTGGTCCATCCGCTTGAGGATGCTAGTAGTACTCAATCAATTGCGTCTCTAACATTTCTGCGAGCGTCTACCAAAAACCACGAGGCGGTAACTCATCCATCTCAATCTGATTTGTTCATCACCAGAATTCATTCTTGCGATCATCTCATAATATAAATCCTTCCAATTCACATTCTTGAAAATCTTCTTGTATAGCTAGAAAATGGGCTTACTTGGTTAGTCTATCGGACAATTCACCCAAATCACCATCATATCTCTAACTTCTTTAGGCTTGGAAAATTTTAGTGTGATATTATCTCCTGGTGATTCTATCTATTTTTCATAACTATCTCTAGCTGTTCAGAAGCCAAAAGTATTTTGACATTGTAGCCTTTACCTCTTTACAAATCCGAAATTGCTAGATATGGTTAGCTATATCCTTTTCGATTACGTGGCTACCTAAGACATGTCTCTTTGGTTATAGTTACATTTTATACTGCTCCCGGATGTACAAGTATCTTGATGCGGGACCTCATCCATTACACTTCCTACTATGGAATCCAAATTCGATCATTAAAGTACAAACTTTTGTCGCCTTTTATTTCATCTGTGAACGTAAACCATGTAGCCTTTTATAGCGAGTACGTTCTACTTTCTTGAATGCCTCTACTTTGGGGCTTCGCCAGTATCTTTCTCTTACTCGCCTTGATTCCACTCGTTCCTTGTCTATTCAAGTACCACCCCACTACATTTCTCTTAATTCGGAAGTTAGTTTGGGATTTCACACAAATCATTCTTTAAAGTCTGAAAAAGCCCCTTCTTGTTCTACGCTTCTACTCATATTCTGATTCCTCTCAGTTAGGGGGAAGTAAGGGTTCAACATTCTAAAAAAATTCGCGCTTGAACGTCCTGTAGTAAACCGTGCCAATCCTAAGAATAAATCATACAATTTCCTCAGCCTCACTCTTACTGGGTTCATGTGACTACGTTATGGTTGCCAAGTTGCGACCAGGAAAAGTGCACTTGTTCCCAAACAAAACTCACACTTAGAAAAACTTTGTCATACAACTTTCTCTTCCTTAGTGACTCACACTACTTCAAATGAACTTCATTGTTCCTCCTTCGACTTTGAGTAGGCCAGAATGTCATCAATGAATATGATGAAAAACCTACCTAAGTACGATTTGCAAACCCGGTTCATTAAGTTCATGAAAGCCACTGGTGCATTGGTTAACCCAAAAGGCATAACTGTAGACTCAAAATGTCCGTATCTCGTTCGAAATGTGGTCTTTGGAATGGCATCCTCATGCATTCGTAGCTGATGATAACCTGATCGAAAATCTATCTTAGAGAAATGACACGCTCCTTGTAACTGATCAATTAAGTCATCGATCCTAGGGAGTAGATAACAGTTTTTAACAGTCAATTTTTTCAACTCCCTATAATACACATGCGAAAAGAACCATCCTTCTTCTTAGCAAATAACACTGGTGCTCCCCACAGAAAATGACTAGGTCATATGAAACCCTTATCTTCCAACTCTTGAAGTTGTTCAGACAATTCTTGCATTTCCTGAGGAGTGCTAGACGATTGGAGACTTTGCGATAGCGTTCTGCTCCATGAATCCAAATCTATGCAGAACTCAACTTGTCATCGTGGTGTGTCATCGACATAATCTTTTGGACACACATCAATTAAAATTCGTACGACGGAACTATCAATCAATTTTCTGGTTTTCTTCTACCTTTGTGTTCATTAAGGTTTTCACGACTCCTTGAGTACGTTCACCATGAACCCGAAGTATCTCATCACCTTCCAACGGTATTCTAACCACATTCTCATAACATACTATCACAAACTTCCTCTTGGACAACCAGTTCATTCCCACAATCACATCAAAGCTTCCACGACTCAACGGTATCAACAAACTTCAAGGGTTACGAACAATCGAATAGGATAACAAACGAATATCGAGTAAAAGGCTAGAATATATATAGGGGATTCCACATATGCAAATAGCCGTGGATCAAATGACATAAGAATCCTTTGAAAGAAAGGATACGTATATGTACCAAGTGGACACGCGAACGAAAAAAAAATCAACAGGCGTACCACGACAAAAGAACACATAAAAAAAATCAATACTAAAGACGGAAATTCTTATACCAATTATCGACTTTACTCGAAAGACCAAATTAAATAATATTTTTATAAAAATCAATTTAAAATAAAGAAAGTCACTTTAAGTATAAAAATCAATTTAAATAATAAATAAAATTGTCTTAAATGTAATCTTTGAAAAATTCATGTGGTTGTCATAAAATCTAGGAAGGTTATCTTATGGTGTATCGTACCCTTATATTATGAATCACTTTAAAACCTGCTTTCTTAATAAAATAAAAATCTATTTACAAAGATATTTTATACATAGTTTTCTCCACAATGACCAACCAATACTTCCAAGGGTTTTTATAATTAGTCATCAATTATAAAATATGTTACGCAAACATAGGACTCCATATACCAAAAGGGATCGTTTTAAAACACGTACAGACCCTTAAACAATTCTATTGTTTGAAAATGAAAAGGAAAATACCAAGAAACCATATACTCAAAATACACTCAAAGACTGTATAAGAAACAACTCATGAAGACGTTTACCTAAAAGAAATCGTAAGGATTATCCAAAATAACGTATCAACAGAGCAAGCCTAAACAAGCATCGATATACACCGTCACCAAGGGTTACGAAAAACCAAGGGATATACAAAAAAAGGAAGTTGTGATCCACACTAATATTGTAGGAAAATTAGTGGTTAAAAGAAACCTTGGATATCATTACGAGTAATCAAGGCAACCAAAAAAGAACTATCGAAACGCCGCCTATATCCGAAAAAGCAGATCAAACAATCAATCGAGCACGAGTAAACCACAATATTAATAATAATACTAGGTTATCCGCAATATTGATTAGAGGAGAAACTACTATTATACACTCAATTAACATATCCTCCAATTAGGGTTAGAGAATAATTCTTACCATACCACCAATCATTATCATGATACACGTATAAAAAAAACATTATTACTCTACCACCTTAAAACTAACACAAATAAATGCAATCATGGTCCAAGTTTCTAAATGTGTGATGCCTTTATTTTTATGTATGGCCACTCCATAACTATAAGTGCCTTATTTCACAAGGATTGTACTTACTTCAAGTATTACCCATTTTAATTTCATAATTCACATCAACACATATTACAATACTTGCACATCTTAAACCAATCCAACTTAATCATAAAGGTTTTGCTCCATCAAATAAATACTTACTTATATCCAAAAATGAACATTAAGGAACGAAAGTATCGAACATTTCCAAAAAATGCGAAATATCAAAAGAAATAATCATCACTACATGAACGGAGGTAAAGGACAGGATAAACTTATGCTGGGCCTCGCTTAGGTTTAACTTTGCCTTCGCAAGAATCACCGACTCTACGGGTCCAGCCATACTACGCGCATCCGACAAACGATCAACTATCCTATCTGCATCTTATGGATCCTTATAACGCTTAAGTCCAGTTGGGAAAACGGTTATTAAACTATATACCAATGTGTCAACACTAACCAATGTAATCATACATGCAATTCCACTTGTGCTAGGGCAAGTGAATAATTATGTTGGCCACCATAATTATAGAGGCTCCCTAGCACAAACGTGCTTCTCCTATGACTACACTTCTTAGTTTAACACAACATTCACACACAATTCATTTAATTACATAACCGCACATAAGGAACAATTTCAACTATAACTTTATCCATTTCATAAAATACTAAATCAATATCTAAAACACCAAATCCAATATTCAAAAATAACAATTTCTAAGACATGGTTCTGACTAAAGACCGCCAAATAAACCTAAAAAGGATGACAAAGAGGATTCCCTAAGTTTAACTACTAAAGATCTGAGTCGCTGTCTGAAATCACATACTCCATCTGTTCCCAAACTTCCTTTAACACTTCATTCTCCTCTAGTTTTCTTCCGTTGCTAACTTGTATCCATGAAACTTTCCAGGAAACTTGATGATAATGCCCTCATTGGTTGTCACCTTTGTTTCCATTCCATAACTGACTCTCCCCTAACCTCCTTTATGGTCATCTTCACTTCCATTCCATAACTGACTCTCCCCTAACCTCCTAACTTTAACCTCATCCTGCTAAATACCTGAAAATGATGCTTATACGTCAACACAATGGTTGGTGAGAAACATAGGTTTTCAGACACTCATATCTAACCAATTTCAAAAACAATTTATCTAATTTCTGTAATTATAAAACAATACACTTGCATGGAAATTATGCTAACTAACATACAAGCTAACATGCAATTCAATCCAATAAATCACTCAGACAACAAGAAGATGACCTCAATCGCTCTCAGATCATACCAAAGTGCTTGTGGTTTCCCCCTAGCCTAGGCCATGGATACCCATAAGTAACCCTCCTAACTAGGCCACATTATCTTCCACTAAACAAGCCATGGATACCCGCAAGTAACCCTCCTGACTTAGTCTACAATATCTTCCATTAAACATGCAATGGATACCCGCAAGTAACCCTCCTGACTTAGCCACACATCCATATCACATCACTTAACATGTAGCACATAACGCATATCAGTCACATATTAGTCCATGCATTTATACTGACACATAATCACATAAATTTAAAACTCATTTCAACACTTGCATCATTACCCTCCCAAGTTTAAAACGCAATAAAAGGTGGGACTATGTAACTCACCTAAATGCTCACAACGCAGCTTCTAATTCCTATCATGCAACTATACAAATAAATAAACACGGTTACACGCGTCTAAGCTAAAAG
>BQNB010135172.1:0-18198 GCA_026074375.1 Tanacetum coccineum | reverse complement strand
TATTACATCCCAAAGGGCATGATTAGTGTAAGTAAGATATTGCTCCATTCTCATGCTCCAGAGGTCATAGTCTCCAGTTTTGGGTACTGGAGGTTTTAGTGCATACACTAGTTTGGGTAGTTTCTGATTGTGACTCCATCTTTTCTTTGACTAACAGATCTTGAGTAGAGTTAGAGTTCTTCTTATTCAAAGTTTCTCAACAAGCTCTGATACCACTTGTTGATCCCTTTTGAACAGATCTTACTTAGCTTGTTAAAGCTTAGTTGTGTTGGATAGATCCAAGACAACTATAATAGAAACTAAGATTGTGAATACTACAAACTATGCGGAAACTAGTTTGTAATACTAAGAAGAACAATGAAACAGTAAAACAAGATCTTGCTAAACTTTCAATATATTGAACACAATCAAAGTTACAGAATAACCTTGAAACTATGAATACTAACTATGAGAAAATGATTTCTAGATCTATATTACTAACTATGCCTTAGGGTTTCTTTTATACACCAAGAAACCCTAATGGGCTTACAAAACGCGTCAAGTGATCAATGCATATCTATTCCTAATATATCTCATGCATATCACTTTAGTAGTACTAACTATATAACTAACAATACTAACTATTATAACTAACAGTACTAATAAACTGACAGTACTAACACTTTGTACTGGCAGCACTAACTATTAAACTAACATTACTAATGACTTGGATTGTTTTCTCTAATCTTCACCAGCAGTAGCTTCTTCAACCAGCAGTAGAAACTTGAGAAGCCTTTGTTCCCAACAGAAGACGCGGTCGAGCACGTTGAAAATTTCCTTAATATTATTGATTCACTCGTTTTGCCCAATGTAAGTTATGAACGACTTAGGCTTGTTGTTTTCCCTATCTCCATAAGTGGGGAGGCAAGTAAATAGTTAAAGGAGGAACCTTAATGCTCAATTACTACTTGAGGAGATCTTACGAAAAGATTTTTTGGAAAATATTACCCGTCTTCTCGTACTGGTTGAATGACGGGGACTAAGGCAAAGTGGGATCCTACTAATGTTATATTTGAAAATTGGTTGGCTTCTAAATTTACCAACCATAGGACAATGGATCTATTCATTAAAAATACTTTATGGGATTATTGGAAGAGGGGCGACGATGAAATTGTATTAACTAATGGAAAAGTTTCTGATCTCAAAGAAGAATACCCGTATGAAGATGGTGAAATTGTTGAAATCTTCAGGATCGAAACTAATATATTTGATTACGAAACGCCCCGTGCAAGGCCTTCAATGAATTCATTTACCTTTTTCAAATTTACCCAGATGTCCTAACTAAAGACATTATTAGATTTAAGACTTACAAAGAATATAAGGATGATTGGATATTTGAATGGAATAAAGATATGTCGTGGGTACATGAAAAACCATGGATGGATAATGAAGCATGGAAAGAACCCACTCATGTTAAGCATTACTATGAACCATTCTCGTTTAAGAGTGGACATTCAGAGTGGCCAACTTATAGCTGGAAATATGACGGATATTGCAATAGAAGAAACTTACCTGGAACATTTAGAGTTGGTAACACACTCCATTATCAATATTTAGAGTGGTATGAAGCTTTTAAGGATGGCAAACATAAAGACGCAGCTTTAAAAAAATAAAGCTATTTTGGAAGGATTGATTAACAAAGATGAAGAATCATATAACGAAGCTTGGGGAAGATGGGACGACTATGAGAATACCACCCACAATGATATCAAAGAAACAATGATGCTAATGACATCGGCAACCTTAACTATGACTTGGTTCAGGATAATGCATCATATCATACTAACGAAGAGGAGGAGCAAGACGATGAAGATAGGTGCAAATTGCTTGGAAATCCCCACCAAGAACCGCCGGTTTTCGAAATTAGAAGGTTTAAGATGATCAAGTGCTCTTTTGGACCAGTAGAGAATTACGTTGCTATTAAAGAATGCGAGTACAACGATTTGACAAGAACCAAAGATGATGCGTGTCATGCTTACCAATAAATCTTTTGTATCATGGACGAAGGATGGTTCGTGACAAGGGCAGAATGATGAACTGAAGAAAATTCTAACTTAAAGACTTCGCTGTAAAGAAAAGTGTTTGCCAGGAGACAACCCGGATTGTAATTTCTCTGTCTTCCCAGACATCAATACGTGTATCCAACCCCACCCATACGACGTATTGAATGTTTGGACGTTATCCAGTCCTTTATTTTTCTACATTTTAAAACATTATTGTCAGATTTGTCTATACGGCGTATTAATTATATGATACGACGTATTTGACAATCTGACCCGTACCTCATATACTTTTTACATGTTCCTATACGGCGTATCCTGGTTTTGGGATACGACGTATCGACTTTCCGTACAGTTTGTGTTTTTGTTTTCTAACCGTAGAATACCCGAGATAGAATTGCATTGTTTTTTCTATATTGTATACATGACCTACTGAATGAAGAAAATGATTTTGATGGAGTATTTATATTCTGGAATATTGTGTGTTGTAGTCATTCTGGCATCCAGACGCATTTACAACACATAATCTTGCTTGTAAGCACAACATGAAGGATCATACCGTGCAAATCCCAAGGGAGTTTCTCGTTCTAATTCTTTCAATTTCCCATTTTTAATGTTATATTTATACAACGAGTGCGTTGTATACTGCAAGTGGGGGGAGGAGAATTAGAACGCTTACTTTTCCTATTTTTCACAATAAAATGCTTAAAGTATGGCTAAATTTTAAAAAAATTCTAGCATACTTTTGTGAAATTATTAGTTACATAACCTACACACATAACCCTTGTTAGATATTATGAGAATTTAGCCTTATCCGTTTCCAAATGTTTACCCAAATTCCACAAAATTATGAGTGTACCATTGATGTTGTAGACTTTAGAACTTGGCTTGGTATATCTATTCGAGACCATAATAATAAGTACTATTTTAAATAGACGGAGTGACATTTTCTAAACTGGTAAATCTCTAGGATTACACCCAAAAGCCTATACATGTTGTAATATTAACTAACTACACTAGTTAGTTAACCCTCAAATAAACCCTTTTGTTTACTCTCATTTTTAGAGTAAGATATCCCTAGAAAAACTTGCTGAGTCATTCCATTCTTTTTCTTATACCAAATATTTATTTCGTTACACCTTTACATCTTAGCCTACCCTATTAGATTAAGTCCTTAATCGGTAGCTAATTGCTTTGGTGTAAAGTATTGTATTTCCTGTGTCGCAATGCAAAAATCTTTATCTACGGTTAGGTCAGAAAAATTGCACAATGCAATTGGGTACGTGTATGAAAATTTCTATCTACGGTTAGGTCAGGAAGATTGCACAATGCAATGGGAATGTGAAAGTAGTGTATATTTTTAATCTTTCAGTGTGTTTTACTACTTTCACAAATTATTATTTACATCCGAAGTATGCAGAAAAATGGATAAATTACTAGGATTGATTGTGATCGTGAAGATGGTGAAATTACACCGAAAATTCGTAGTGTATATTTGTTTAAAAAACAAAAAAAGTGAAAAATACAAAAAAGTGATTCTGTAGAGTATTGTTGTATGTTGGTCGAAATAAACCAACCATGTATTTCTTGTAAAAAAGTGGTCAATATCACCACTAATGTTGTAAAGTATGTATAGTATGGATGAATGAGAGTTGACCGTTACGTGAACGCCAACTAAGGTTGTTTTTGTTGATCTATGATCAAGACGTTTGTGTATATATTTCTCTGTCTTTATCATGGGAACGGTCAGGAAATTTACTAGCAATACTATTCGTTATTTGTTTGGACTTAATCTATTTGTTTTGTGCTTTTTAACAACAATTACTTTCCCGTTCCTAATACATATCCTTAGGTCTTACTCGAATGAGGATGCGAGCAATCACATATGTTTATTCCGTCATTACGACCATGTATGTGTGGTTTTGTCCGCCCTGTTGGTTTATTACTTTTGGTGAAAAGATTAGAAGATCCCTACCCCATATCACTCTTTGTCCTAACCCTTGGTTTTACTCGAGTGGGGGAATTGAATGCAATCATGTATGTCTATTTCAAGTATCCAGAAGAGTTATACGTCGTATCCAGAAGACCTTTATACGCCGTATTCTATTTCAAGTATCTAAATATTCTAGAAGATATTGAACGTGTTCCCTACTCTAAGAAACCCCCTATACGTCATATTGACCTCAACCAATTTGGCGTATCGATGATTTTTCAGAGACTATAAATACAAATCCCTAAACACGAGTTTAGGGTGTGCTTAACCATATTTTTGATACCCTAACCACAGAAGTTGATTTTCAGAAGCCAAGAAGAGCAAAGAAGTCAACCAAAGCAACTAATTCCATAGGAAACACCTTGTAATTTCATACTCTTGTTAATCGTTTAATTTTTGGTATCATTCGTTTAACTCGGTTAGTTTACCTTGGTTGTTTATTATCATGCTTGTATTCATTACGATGGTTATCGGCTAATACTTGTAAGATATTGTAAATCATAACCCAATGGAAGGATTGGGGTTAAGCCGATTTCTAGAGAGAGAAAAACTAGAGAGAAAGTTCTAGTAAGAGAAAATGGAATGCTTGTATTTTGAAATGACTAACCACCTCTTCCAAGGCATAGAAGAGGCTTATATAGTGAATACAAAACCGTCCTTAAGGCCATGGTATGGCCTTACACGTGTGGGTTTAATACCCGACCTAATACCGTTTGTCATACGATTAACTATTAACTACGAGCTACGTTAAACTGTAAGATACACGGGGTGACCGAGTCTTTTTATTATATCTAACAATCTCCCCCTAAGGGAGGTTACCCTAGAAAATATTAATCTTAAGCTCATCAATCTTATGATTGTTCTTGTGTTCCAGCTTGTAGTCTTTGATTCTTCATTTGATATCTTGTACATTGATAAAGTGATCTTTGATCTTTAATCTTGAGCTTGTTCCTTAACTTTACTTGTGTGTGATATTGAGCTTCTTTGTTAGGTTCCTTATTTTCACTTAACTTGTTCCTTAACAATTGGTATCAGAGACAGCTTGTTTCTCCCTTCTTTGATCTTTTTTTGTGCTTCTTTACTTTCGGCTTATTTACTGATTGCAACACATTTTCTAAACAAATTTGTGGGCTGGTTCACTCTTGGGCTTAACATCCTATTTCACTAAATCATAACCAGTTACAAATCGAGAGTGCGTTTGGTTTTGGACTTTTTTTATAAAACAGTTTCTCATCCTTTTATAAAAACCAAAATTTTCATCTTAATTATCTGGAAACCATCATTTATAAACTATAAGAGATATTGTACATGGCTTATTTGCAAAACTTTTTCACGCCTTACTTGTGCTCCTTATAGGTTATTAAAGCTTAGTACAAGCTTATAAGACACGAACAAGTCTCCTTGTTTGTTTTTAAAAATTTGCTTATTCTAACAAACACTTGGTACATGTATCTTATTATAGCTTATTTCATAGTAAGACAGCTTATTGTAACAGCTTATTTAAGCTTTTTACAAGCTTCTTCTTTTCGTAGCTTATTTGTTCTCTTAGTTCGTGGCTTATTTGTGTTAAAAGAGCTTATTTCGTGCTTATTTTTTTGGGTTCATCATCTGTTTTTGGTCCATGGTTTGAACACAAGGTCATGACAAAAAGGGAACTCGGATCCCATTTTCAAGCTACAATAGTACGTTTTTGTTTGTTTGGCAAAAAGACAACATTTTCGTGGCTGTTTGTGTTGTTTGTACGCAAAAAATTTCATGGTTGTTTGTGACATAATTTCCATAGCGGTTTGCAGGTGGTAGCGGTTTATTTGTTATTTTATATAACTAAACGAAACTCTGCCAAATTTAAAAGTCCGATGCGGTTTGTTGTTTTCTTAAGGCAACGGTTTGGTTAATCTAAGTAGGCATCGGTTTACTATTCGAAGTTAGCAGCGGTTTAAAGGTTACACATTCTAGTTTCAACTAGTTTTGGGTTTTTAAGGTTTCGACTTCATCGTTCGCGGGTCTTAAAACTTATACCATTAAGATTGCTGTCCTTCATAGATCATCGTGGTATATTTGTTTTTGGTCGACGAAAATCACACGAGTCCGCGAGCAAGGAAATACAATCGTGATTTTTAAGATATTTGAAAGGAAGAAGATAATGTTTAGGAGGGAAAACGTGTTATTCTTAAACTTAATTCAAAATTAACACATGCAGTCCCTGAACCTCAAGTTAATTTCATAGTTCGTCCCTCGTTTGTTTATTAACCCTCATTGTTGAATCTGAATTACACCGTTGGTCCTTATCTCTTATAATTCAGCATTTAGTCCCCAAAAGTGAGTTGGTATTGCACCGATAGTCCCTACAACTTTAATTAACAACCGTTAAGCACTCTTCTTGGATTTTAATTGCACCGTTAGTCCTTGATTGTGTTTTTAATCATCCGTTATTCATTTTAAGTTGAAAGTGTGGTAACCGTTCATCCTTTTTTCTCATTAATCGTTAACAAAAGTTCAAGTTCTTCAATTACAACAACGATTTCAATAACAAACCTTAATTACAAACAATTCTTCATTCATGGTTTCTTCTTGATTTAGTAAAATCCCATAAAAGTCGCTTCGTTTCTCGGTTTAAATCATAGATTTGTAAAATCCCATGAACGTTAATTGACTTCAATCCTCAACAACAATCACTTAATCTACTTAAGATCCTTAATTTCATTTCACACATCGAATTTTAACAGAATCTTCAAATTTAAATTCAAAAGAGAGAGAACTGTAACTGACGCAACTGCTCGTAAAACAAAGGCACTCCTACTACATGACATGGTTTGAATAGCTCGAGTTACATCTTCGTGATCTCTATCTCAACAATTCATCTTTTGTTGCTGATGCGTTTAAACCTACATTTCGCACATTCTTCGGCGAAGAACATCATACTTTCAGAATGAAGATGTTCCATAATCTGGATCAGTTAAGGCTACAACTTGAAAGAGAGAATCTTCATGAGGTTAATGCAAAGACTTGTCTTGAAGTACTCCGAACACAGTTCAAGGAATTGTTTGCCTCAAAAGGGGTAAATTCCTCAGATAATCTAAATCAATGTTGGCAACAAGATTTCAAAGAATACATGCTCTGCGAACCTGATACTTACAGACGTGATTTACTCGAGAACCTGGATACACTTGAAGCGGTCATTCATAGAGCTGTAATTACATATGGGATATTACGCATGAAAGAAAATGAAGTTAATGCACTAAAGGTGAATGGAAAACAGTTGAATGAAGAAATACTTCATGAACATGAAATTAAGAAAACCTTTAATCTATAGTCACAAGATGTTCAGATAAATCCGGTTCAAGCAGTGGATGACAGTTTGATTGTCTCGAAAAGCAGTTGGATAGAGTCAGAAAATAACAAGGCACTCAGCAAATCAGTGAATGAAACTCAGTTACAACAGCATGAGAGTTTGGTCACTGAGAGTACAACATTGGAGGCTAATTTGAACACGGACGTTAAAGCATTAGATGTTGGGTCGGTTATTACAGAAAGCAGCGAGACAAAGTCAGATAAGCATGATACAAGTAGCAGTTCAAGGAATTATATCACACATGTTGTGGATGCAGATATCAGACCAGTAAATGACCAAGTGCCATTTGTTGAGGTACAATTGACTGTTCAACATAATGTCCTTGCTAATGAACAACAACATACTAAGCAATCCGAACCCATTTATGACACATATCTTTTGAAAAAGGTTGATAGCAATACCACTCCTGATTCAACAAATATGTGTCATAAGGGAGGAGAGATTGACTAGGAAGCTGAACAATATCAAGTAAAAAGTCCTTTGCTTAATGCTGAGTTTTTCAAAACGAAAGATATGGTTGAAAAGAAGTTTATAATGAACTTTCAAACAGATTTTTACAACTTGAAAAACATTGTATTTCACTTGAATTTTAATATAACAAAAGGAAGAAAGTTTTCAAAGTAACAAACCATGTAAGAATCAGGATTCTCCTGAATTTCATGAATTTTTTGAGATAAACGAATTGAAAGCTCAGCTACAAGCCAAAAACTCAACGATCAACAACTTGAAGAAATGAATTAAAAATGTGCATGAGAAAAGTAATGAAGCCAAGGTTAAACATGACATTGATGTAATTGAAACAATAAACATTGAACTAGAACATAAAGTGGCTAAATTACTTAAGGAAAATGAGCCTTTAAAAAAGCATTACAAAGACCTGTATGATTCTATCAAAGTAACGAGAACTGAGACTATAAAACAAACAACTTCTTTGATTGCCAAAAATGATGAATTCAAAGCTCAACTTCAGAAAAAAGGGGTTTACAATTGCAACATTGAAAAATGAATTAAGAAAGTTAAAAGGAAACAGCGTGGATACTAAGTTTGCAAAACCATCAATCTTAGGGAAACCGATTTTACAACCACCCAGAAACCAATCAGTTGTTAGACAACCGAATGCGTTTAAATCTGAACGACCTAATTTTTTAAAACCACGTTTTACCTCCCAAGTTGATGTGAATAACGTTTTGTCAAAACCAATCACTCCTCATTATTTGCCTAAAGTTCAAGAATATGTGCTTGCAAAACCTCATCATGTGATTGTACCTGGCTTATCTAGAAATAGTCAAGAAGAATCGTATGGTTCAAATGATATGGCTCATAATCACTATCTAGAGGAAGCTAGGAAAAAGACATAAGAAAGAAATAGGAATTCAAAATCTAGTGTGATGCATACTACTAGTCTACAAAACGCTACTAATGATAGCAAACAAAAACCTAGGAGCAACAATCAAACATCTAGGAGTTTGCTTGTATCTAAGAGTAGCGGTGTAAAATCAAATAGTGTGCCACTAGTATATCACTCTAGGAATTCTAGTTTCTTTTCAGACTCCAAACACTTTGTTTGTTCGACTTGTCAGATATGTGTCTTTAATGCAAATCATGATGTCCGTTTAACAAAATTCCTAAAAGAGGTGAACTCTCGCACTAAGGTTCAATCCCCTAAGTCTAGAAATAACATCAAACCCGCAAAAAGGATACCTAATGTAAACAAACCTGAAAGAAGGATCTCTAAAGGATATAGGTTTTCTCCCAATAAGTCTTCCGATGTGAATGAGAAACCAAACACTCCTAGATCTTGTCTTAGGTGGAAACTGACGGGTAGAATTTTCAAGATTACTGGTCTTAGGTGGATACCTACTGGAAAGATGTTCACCGGTAGCACAACCAAAGTTGACAGTGAACCTCCAAATGGTTCAAATAATGATATCACTAACCCATATGAATGCGATCAAACTCTTAATGTCAGTGCAAGTACTCTTAATTTAAGTGCAGGTACATCTTTAATCCTATAAAGGAAAGACTCGGAGTTTGGTTGCCGAAAAGACTGATATATCATAAGCCAGGGGTTCAAGGGATTCTAATCTGATGCACATAAACAATGGCGTCTGCAGACAACACTTTAGGCCCCGTTCCTCAAAGAAAAGAAAAGTGTACGATTCAGTGTGTTTTATCTTCAAAAGAAGAGAAATCTTCTTGTATCCTATATATATACTATAAATTAGAAAAAAACAAAAAGATTTTCCAATTCTTATAAAAATTTACAAAAACAAAATACAAAAATATAAGATAAAAGAAACACAAAAATATGTACTTTGATGACATGTCTTCTGTTATCGATAATATTTACGACCCTAGAAATGTCATTCAATAATGACACGTGGTTGTAAATAAAGTTCGAGCAGAAGTTGTATATATCTTTCAAAGCATGTCATATGGCTTACAGTTATTTCAGACTATAACCCGGTCATCATCTTAAAGGCAAGTATATCATCAAAAAGGTAACTTGACCACTCAACAGGAATTAATTTTCTCAGGCATGGTCTACTTTATGACCATGCAAAGGCTTGTGTTTACTTTGCAACACAACCCGTTCTTTCTTTCAAATAAGTGTACGTTTTAGTACATTTATTTGTCAAAATAAGAGAAATCTTATTTTTATTGGTAAAAAGTTGTCTTCACAATGAATCAGTGTTTTCAGTAATCACAAAAAGATTTTCAAAGACAATTCGACCACTCAAACAATGAAAACAACTCTTTAAATAGAAAACGGGTCATTATTTGAGGGGAAGAAAGCGTCATTAAATAATCTTTAAAAATGGTCTTTCAAAATAAGTCACAGAATAAACATATAAAGTTTTTGATAATGACGGATAACAATTTAAAGGGGAGTTAATTTATATTAACTATAAGGACTTTTGTTTAAAACTTTATGGACTTATTTGCAATTTAAGACTTAGTGAATTCAGGCTTTAAACTACATTCGATCAATATTGCTAACACTTCATAGTATTAAAAGACTTAGGAATGTTTGGAAATAATCACATAGTTTTAAATGCCTTGATGTTGATTATCACGAGATAGTTTTAAGCTTAGTAATTCTTCGAACACGATCTCAAGTATAGGTGCGTACGAGGTTTTGTTGATTCTAAGGTATCTAAACCAGCAAGGGGGAAGGAGTAGATATACTAGAACGTACAACAAGTACACGTGATAGAGTCCATAGCCTTCTTTCATTTTAGGCCATTCCAGGAAGACAAATGTCATAACCGCAGAGAAAATCAGTGTTTTAACTTGTTACTTTTGGGTGCACTATTTCATCCACATGGGGGAAGAGATATCTTGTTATTTTTAGTATGCGTCATTTGAGATACCATGGGAAGTGTTGTTCGAAGATTTATTCTAGCGTGAGGAGATTGGTTACTGATTCAATTTATGTTTCCTTTAACGGTCAATCACTAAGCTTATTTTTAAAAGGAGTAGAGATAATTGATAAAAGAGGTACATATAGGTATGATAGTCAGTATTCGGTCAAAAGAAATGTGTACATTTGGGACTCAGTTGACTTAGGTGTTATCATTTTGACTACTTAGAGGGAATAATTATGACATCCAGGACTTAGTTGACTTTGGTGTTGCAATTTATATCATCACTATCGTGTAAGAAGAAATGCGGACATCCGGGACTTAATTGACTTTGATGTTACGGTTTCGAATTAATTGTGTACTTCGGACATTTGAGCTTTACACATCAAGTCTTCTTAATGCGGCTTGCAAGAAATCGATGAATCTACTCAAGAAAGGATTGTTGGTTCGGGGGGAAGCTAAGACAACTTCCAAAAACAGAGTATCAAGACGGACTACAGATTGTTGACATGGACAGAATAACTTTGTCATTTTCGGTTTGAACACTTTCAGGTCCTGTCTCATACATAATCTTGTGAATACATTATTATGTAATGTATCTTTAGGTGTTAAGTGTCATTGAATAATTTTTTCATGAGTTTTTCGTTAAACTCAAAATCTTTCAAAATTATTAAACCTGACACTCACACATAGCCTCATAGTTTGAGGAGGAGCATTAATATGTACCCTAATCGGCTTGTGCGTAAGTGGAACATTTTTCTCCTAGTTTTCTAACATATTTGAATCATTTGATATCCAAAATATCAAAGGGTTTGAAAATTTTAATAAGGGGAGAAAATATGATTAAAATATGAAGACGTATAAAAATGTGTTGAATTATGGTTTATTGTGATTAATAATCCCTTTTGGAATGTATTATTGTGTTATTTGTATTCCGGGTGGTTTGACCCGTGAATTTTGAGAAATACCGAAAAACGAGTCTGACACGTCCGTTAATGTCCAGATGAGTTTTGAAAAGGTTTAAAGTGTAAATACGTCGTGTGAATACTCTAGGTTAATGGAAAAGTATTTTTAAGGTGAATAAAAATGCTAATTAACTTTGGGGTAAATTTTACGGATGAGTTTTACGAGTATTTTAGTGATCCCGACACGAAAAAAAAGGCCTGAGACCCCCTAGGATCCCATGGCCGGATATATGACAAGAGGAGGAGACATGGTGGCTTAATTTTAGCTAACTTGTCTAGACTTGGTACATAATATGCTTACATTATCCTATTTTCATAATCATTCTCATTTCAAAAAAAACACACACAAGTGTGTGATCTTGTGTTCGTCCGCCACCAACAACAACAAAACACTAAAAAAATTCCAACTTTGATCGAGAACGTGATATTCTGGGTTGATACGAGTGTTTGGGTGTTCATTTAAACAACGTTTGGGTTGTTCGGTTCGTGTCGAAATCTACATTTTTGAAGATTTTCTTGTATGTTTTCAAATTTAAATTTCGTTTGTCTTTTTGGGTTTATTTTGATGCATAGATGTTAGTTGTACAAGTTGATCGTCGTGAAAATTGCTTTTTGGAAACGAAACGAATAAAAAGGGTTGTGTTTGGTTCGTGTGATATAAAAAGGAAAAAGAGATTTTTTGTAGTTTTGATGTTGTGGATGTGATGGTTGAATAATATATGTTGCTAGATAGCTTATTTTTTATACTAGCTTGTATAGCTTATCCGGTCTTATTTTTAAGTTATTTCTTGGCTTATTTTGGGCTTATATGCCACGAAAATTTCCCAAAATCACTAGGGAAGTGATTTTGACTATTTTGTGTTATGGCGTATGTTTGTGGACTATTTTGAGGCTTATGGTAGCAACCATATATGATACGTATCTTATTAGCTTATTTTCAAGCTTAATATACGTATTTTGGAGTTTATGGACTCACAGCCCAATAAGTCTATTTAAGCCGTGGCTTAATGAGAGGGCTTATTATGGTCCGGATTATTTTCTACTTATGAGTATATGCTTATATATGTAAATGGACCTTGGTTTTGGACTTGGATCGTATTTTGGACTTATAAATATCTTAATGGATCCTTGTTGGGCCTTAAAGCCCAATACGTGATATTTAGTAGTTATGAGAGTTTTGATGGACTTTTGAAAGTGAAAATGTATTTACGAAATGATATTGAATGATATTTGGTGAAAACGTTTTAGTAAACGTTAAAGTTTGAGATTTTTGGAATTTTGTCGAAAAAAGTCGAATTTATAAAAAGTGTTGAAAATAAGGTTTGAAACCTTGGAAAAACGTTGTATGAGCGTACAGGTCATGTCGAAATTTTGTAAAAAGTTTATACTTAGAAATTTTCCTAAAAACATGATTTTGATTTTAAATAATAAAATAATATTTAATTATTTTATTTATTTAATAAATTCACTAAAAGACGAAAAATGTATTTTTTTCTCGAAACTTCTCTAATATGTTTATTATGAGTAAACGTTTCATTTTCAACCGTATTATGATTATTTTGAAGTGACTAAGGTTACCGAATGGACTTGTCGATATATATTTATAATTATTAATTATAAATATTTATGTATATTACCTATCTATTTTCTCTAAATAGTATAAGTATGTACTATCGAGTAATGAGATTGATATGATTGTTGGGATATGTCTTAAACCATCACACCACTAAATTGTTTTGGGTAATTGTACAACGCATCTAAACTCTATGCATCAAACGTGAAGATTGTTTTGGAATTGGATTATTAAATTGAGACATTAACTGGACTAGGTCTTGTGCGGGCGTCGTTGCGTTTGCTTGTGTGATTGAGATTTGGTTGCTAAAGACTTGCTTGAGGTGAGTTCTCGTAGCCTCATTTTTACTATTTTTTCATTGGTGAAAATGATACTCAAATGTGTTTTGAAATATTTTGAATTGATCTGTGCGAAAAGTGGTTTTGTTTTTGGGACAAGATATGTGCTTGTGACTGCTATGTGAATATTATGTGTTGTATGATTGTTTGGAGCGGATGGATACGCCTACCTAGTATTTGTGTGATTATTAGAGCGGGTGGGTATGCCTACCTTGGTTTGTGTGTGGTCCTGCCCTAATTTCAGTGCTCCAGCTGGTAGGCCCTTTAGGTGCGTAAGTCACATATGGTTATTGCTTAGCGGTGATGATAAGGTTGCTTGCATATATTCACTGTCATATAGCACTATTGTCCACTGTTTAAGGTCAAACCTACGAGCTCACCAACATTATTGTTGACGTTTTCGAGTATCATTTTCAGGTGAAGTGAAAGAAGAATAGCTTGGTGATTGTGTTAGCAGACTTAGAAGTATCCCGAGGGAAATTTCATGTGAAGTCTTGCTTGCTTGTTTGATTCTAGTATTTGGATGTTTTGGATTAAGTTTGGATTATGGACCCATGTGAGGGCGTTTGAATAATTGTACGAGATTGTGGATTTTAGTTGCGATTTAGGACATCACTCGAGGTTGATGGTCTTCATAGCACTTGGAGTTTATGCATTGTAGTTTTCTCTATTTTGTATCTTGTGTTATGATTGATCATTATGTTGCATTCTCGAGTTTCCGCCATTGTCAGGGTGTGACAAAAGTGCTCAAATTCATCGTATAGTTATGATTCACGATCATCTTTGGTTAACTCAGAACCTTTCAGGAGCATCTTCACATTATCCCAGATATCTTTTGCATTAGTGTAATGATTGATGAGTGTGTAGATGTCTTTTGGTAACCCTTGAAGTATGATATTTGTAGCACGAATGTCAGCTTTAAACCTATCCTTTTCTTTTGGTGAAAGGTCTGCAAAGACTCTACCTCATTCTGGCCCTAGATGAAGTGCACCTTCCTCACCTTCAGCAAGTGTTTCTTTGAACTTTCCCATCTTAAATGGTCCTTCATCAATCGACTTAAGTATGTTCTCCTCATTATCTTTCCCCTGACAATACAAACGAATACGTTGTTGCCAAGACGCAAAGTCAGACCTATCAAGAATAGGTGGCCAAGTATCGGAACTGGCACTTTGGATATCTTTAGAAAGATTAGCCATCTTAATTGATTGTGAAATGATATGAGTTGATCATTCAATGATTAGTGAGTGTATGTTAAAAGTGGTGAAGTTAAATTAGGTGTTTTGTTGTTTTGGTTTGTTAAGTCTTAAGTTTGAAAGTAAGAAAAAATTGTCCAAGTGTCCAAACAGTGTCTCAAACCGCTGCCTAGGATGTTAAACCGCTGCCTAGACAAACCACAATTACGAGAAAACTTTAACCCAAACCGCTACTGTCAAACTGCTAAGAAGAGATCATAGACAAACCGCTGCCGAGAAATCAAACCGCCAGAGGTTCGTTTAGTAAACCGCTGTGAGTTATAAATCTTCAAAACCTATGGACAAACCGCTATGGTAAACCGCCACTTAGTCAAACCGCTACTAGTAAACCGCTACAAGTACTAATTACCAAACCGCCATGAAGACTAATGACCAAAGCGCCGCCAAGAAATCAAATTGGCAGAGGTTTGATTCCTAAATCGCCTTGAGATTCAAACCGCCGTTACTAGAAGACAAACTGCTGTCCCAATCTATCTGACAAACCGTTATCAAATAAGACAAACCTCTGTGCTAATAGGACAAACCGCTGACACAGTACGAACTGACAACCCGCCACAATAGTACTTGCTCTGCCAAACCGTTGTGATAAACAAATAACAGAATGCCAAACCGCCGGCTTGAAACACTTACCTTTTTACCTAAAAACACCTAAAAATCACCCTTTTGAACGTTTTTGCTTGATTTCTTTTGCACAACTGAGTACTAAAAGGATATAACTACCAGAAAAACACCTAAACTTTAACACAACAAAGATTAAAATCTAGGAAAAATGAAGAACAAGCTAAAGAACCTAAAAAGTACACTTTTGATCTAAACCAAGCAACAAAACACACATACACACTAACTAATCATCCCAAGAGCTCTGATACCAATTGTAGGATATTAGAAATCATACACAATGGAAGGATTGGGGTTAAGCCGATTTCTAAAGAGAAAGAAACTATAGAGAAAGTTTTAGTGAGAGAAAATGGAATGCTTGTATATTGAAATGACTAACCACCTCTTCCAAGGCATAGAAGGGGCTTATATAGTGAATGCAAAACCGGCCTTAAGGCCATGGTATGTGCTTACACATGTGGGTTTAATACCTGGCCCAATACCGTTTGTCATACGATAAACTATTAACTCGGGCTGCATTAAACTGTAAAACACACGGGGTGACCGAGTCTTTTTCTTATATCTAACAATACCATTAGGTATTAGCCATGTTTATGAAAGTTTAATGTTTGGTTTGTTTACCCTGATTGCTTAATTTACCGTTGATTGTTGATTATGTTTATCACATGATATTTGTTTATGTTTGGTTGTGCGGTCTAATTTATTATTCAACTACATCTAGTGATACGGACCAAGTAATCTAGGTTTAGGATAAAACTCGTATTTAGTTATATGGGATTGGAATTATAGGACTACAAATTTAAGATCCTAGTGTTTCCCTCGGTTATAAAGGATGGTAGGCTAAGTGGTAAATTAGGTTAATACTACAAATGCATCCTACGACACTGCTTGGATTCATTATTTGGTCGGTAGACTACCAATACATATAGCTAGAATTAAACATAAGTGGATAAAGCCTCGATGAGCTAGGGTTCGCACGAAATTCACCAATATTGTCCTCTAGATGAATTATAATCAGCCAAATAGGATGCTTTATGCGGATGCGTTTAACTGTGACAAAATTAACGTGTCTAGGTTTTAGGAAGAAGTATCGCCTAAATCTTTGAATGATATGCCGCCTCGAAATAAGTAATTACAACACTAAATAAGCAAACCTGCGTTAGATTTAAGTAAACATGGTTAATACAGTTTCCTTATCATAGGCTTGACCGCTCTTCTATCTTCTGTTGATTGTCTTACGTGTGTTAGAGTAAAGAAAGTAGGTTTAAGTCACCACCAAACCCGTGCCAGTCTTTAAGACTAAAAACCCCATCTACCCGTTAGAATTAGGTTTAGCATAGGTTTAACATAAATTAGTTAGATTAGATCTAACATAGATAGCTAAAATACTGATAGACTTAGGAATTATGTTCTCGCTCTTAGTGATCGACACCCTACTTACCAACGAACCTACAACTGATCGGGTACACTGCCCGTTAGTGTTGTTTTTAGGTAATGTCGGCAAAATATAAATGCAAAACTTGATAATAAATAATACCTACACACAACGACACTTTAACGTTGTAATTTATATTAGGAATAGACTATAACTAGGATTAGTTAAATTTGCCTTGCAAGGCAAGGATGTTTCCTATTCTATTTCAGATAGGTTTCTACCCCCCATCTCTGTAAACATAGATGAGGGGGGATGCTAGTCATTCATTCTTCTTCCTCAAATTGTAAGCTTTATTAGGTTTTTAATAAAGGGGTGTTTGAGGGTATACCGTGTGCTTATTCTTGTCTATTCTTTGTAGTCTCCCATGTATGCTACTTGTGCTTGATACAACTCGCGATCTAGCCTTCCGCGATCGAACTTCGGGTTGTTGTCGTAATCATACAACACTCTGAATTAAATATATTATCCTGGATAGGAAACCGTGAAAAAGAATTAGTTTACTGCAAAGAGAATGTAAAATCTTTCAACAATTGTAAAGAACATGTACATATACGAGATTAGCATGTTCATTACTAATGAAAAAGTTATATTCACACCAAGAATTGCTCCTCGGATGCAGGTTTCCTGACAAAGATTTTTGCCATCAGCACTAGAGTGCAATTTGCGAATTTACTATATTTGTTGGATGTCTGTATATGTAAAAGAGGATATTGATATGATATGAAATACACTTATAGGCAATGCCGCTGTTTCATTTTTGCCTGAGAATAACTGTTTGTATAACAATTCAATGTCAGAGGAGACTTCTTTTACAACTCATCTTTGTGTTGTCGGTGATGTGGAATTTACACTCCTTTCATCATCTTTCACCACATGTGGAATGCAAACTCTATTTTAGTTTTATATTATTCTAAGACATTGTTTCAGCGTGCATACTAGGCAGATAGTAGCAGTTGTTAGTTGTAGCTAGATTGAAGGGATTTTTAGGTACAAAAGAAACAATAGAGAACTGATATATACTCTCTACGATTTGTGACCGTTTTTCTTTCTTCGAGTCTAACAATTGCCATGTTTTAAGTCCTATGTTTTCATACTGAGTTCTTATAAAACCAAATCTATTTGTTCTTAAATGTTATTTGTGTGAATTACAGACATTTAAGGGTGTGTTTTGTAACACCCCAAAATCTGGGTTGCAGCAGAATGTTGAATATCCGAAGGCGTTACTTCATAGATCAATAGCACAAGATATGAGAACGACCACTAAACG
>BQNB010135170.1:0-12568 GCA_026074375.1 Tanacetum coccineum | reverse complement strand
TCTACCTCCTCATACATGGTTATTTTTACCCCAAAGTTTAATTTGTCCAACTCTGGCCTAGAGGAGTTTCAACAGCCTGAGTTTAAAGGCTATGGACCTAAGCATAGTAAGAGTGTTAGTGAAGATACTTCTAATGAGGTTAGGGAATCTCCTGATGCTCCATTAGTTAAGAAGTTGATGTCAGATGATAAGTTAGATAAGAAAATTGTTTTTCCTACTGTTGCTAAAATAGAATTTGTTAGACCTAAACAACAAGAAAAACCACACTGGTATAAAAACTGGTATTGGTCACTCCAAAAATGTGTGACGATATACATATGGTCACACATGTTTTTTTGGGTGTTTGTCAATAAAGATCGCGCCACTGTAGGTCACATACGATGATGTTAGGGAGTTCGTGGCTATTAACATTGAAAAAGAGTGACCAAAACCCGAATATGTGTGACAAAGAGTAACCGTAAACACTTTATAGTCACGCGAATGGTTTTTGATAGCAACTATTGTTCGTCCTTTGGCCACATAAATATATAATATATGTGACATTTGAGATGATTTATTTAAGTAAATGTGTAGTTTGTGTGACTATTTCCCGTCATGTGGCCACATAAATATATAATAAATGTGACGTTTGTGATGATTTAGTCACACAATGGGTGTTGTTTTTTTGGAGTTAGTCACATACAATTTAAAAAAATAGCCAAAAGTCTTAATAAGTGTGACCATATGCTTTTTAAAATCAAGTAAATATGTATTTTATGTGACTATTGTTCGTCCAATGGTCACATAAATTGTATGTTTGTGTGACCTTTTATAATATTTAGTCACACAAAGCATGCTTTTTTAGGATTTAGTCACATACAAGTTAACCAAAAGTGGCCAAAAGTGTTAATAAGTGTGACCATATGTTGTTTAAAGTCAAGTGAATGTGTATTTTGTGTGACTATTGTTCATCCAATGGTCACATGAATTTTAAGTTTGTGTTGCGCTTTGTAATATTTAGTCACACAAAGCATGTTTTTTTAATTTAGTCACATACAAGTTAACCAAAAGTGGCCAAAAGTATTAATAAGTGTGACCATATGTTTTTAAAGTCAAGTAAATGTGTATTTTGTGTGATTATTGTTCATCCAATGGCCACATGAATTTTATGTTTGTGTGGCGTTTTGTAATATTTAGTCACACAAAACATGGTTTTTTGGGTATTTAGTCACATACAATTAAGCATAAAGTGGCCAATAGTGTTAATAAGTGTGACTGTATGCTTTTTAAGGTCAAGTAAATGTGCATTTTTTGTGACTATTGTTCATCCAATGCTCACAAGAATTTTATGTTTGTGTGGCATTTTGTAATATTTAATCACACAACGAAAAAATAAGGAGGGGAATCAAACCTCGTGCCTCTCGCATGCAATGCGAGCGCTCTACCATATGAGCTACACTCCAAAGGAATAGTTATTTGCTTGTTTCTTAAAAAAGATGCCAAGTTGCTACATGTCTCTCTTCTGTCAGCGAAGCTCGTCATCCTACACCACTATCAACGATCACCATCACCATGCCTACAACCACAACACAATGTACTACACAAACACGCATACCTTAAAAATAACAATCGAAGGTACTGCAATAGCACAAACTTCTTTAACAGCACAAATATACTCGAACGGTATTAACAAAGAACCAGCATCACTAATATATAAGCAGCATTAATTTCCCTTAATCTCAATAGAAGTATTAACAAAAAATCAGCGGTATTAACAAAGAACCAATAGCAGTATTAACAAAGAACCAATAGCAGTATTAACGAAGAACCAATAATAGTATTAACAAAGAACCAACAACACTAATATATAAGCAACATTAATTTCCCTTAATCCCAATAGCAGCACTAATATATAAGCAGCATTAATGAATGGTAAGTTTCATCTTGAGGTTTGAGCAACAAAAATTTCCGACTTATCACTTCTAGCAGAATAATCACATTCTATGCGACTTATGGTAATACCAGCAGCACAAAAAACCCCGGAGACCTTATTTACCCCTCGGATACTGATTTCCCCCCGCTAGTTCTTCCGTTCTTGGTAGTTCCTCAGGTCGGGTTGTTTATTTTTCACATCTATTTCAGAAAGCATAAAAATCATACCTTTTTGAAGTCATCGATTATGCAACCTTGTTCATAGCTAAGGCTCTCCTGATCAAAACTTTCTTGATTTTCAATCATCGCACCTGCGAAAGAAACATATACTCTGACTCCACGGCATCCATATTCTTCAAACCTACTGATGTGGCATTTGTTTGTCAACCAAATTAGGAATACTATTTATAGGTTCAGGTTAGAACAAATTAGGAATACCATTAGAACTCGAAATGTGACAACAAACCTACTGATGTGGCATTTGAAATGTGAAAACATACCTACTGATGTGGCATTTGTTCTAACATGGTCTCGAAATGGTTCAGGAATACGATAGTTGTGACTATGCATTTGTCTAATGGAAATATAATTTCCTGTGAACGACAACAAACATTATGTATAACAAATAAAACGCACAAATAAATGCATATTACAATGAAGTAAAAGCAACACTTTAGAGCGAGAGCATTTCAAGATTAAACCACAACTCCTCCTTTTGGGTGGGTCTGAACACAAATAGATATTAAATTCATGGAAAGATTATCAATTATAGCACAAACCTGATTCGTTGCTGCGATTTCTCTTGGAGGAGGATAAAACAACTCTGATAATCAGCCCGATTCAGCCCGCCTTTCAAGTTGAAATTCAAAAGAATCCCATATAAGTAATTTACCAGCGGTCATGGAGGTCTAGTTTTGATCCGGATGTAGCTTGATTATTATCTTCCAGCATTTCCCGCAACTCTGATAGACAAAACGTTATTGTCAATGTAAGATTTCTAATTATGCGCGGGGTGTAACACTCGTTAAGTGTGGATGAAGTTGTAAGGATTTACGTTAATTATTTGCACCAGAATAATAACCATCGCCTGTTGCAAAATTTATTGAGATCATCTTGTTTCACAGTATGCCTTGCTGCAACTTTTGCATTTTTACTAAATTAAAAAGAGGCTAAAAAAAGCATACCATGTTTCTGCAATGATCACTTTTGAAGAAGGTCTCATCATCATCACTTGCCTATTCCCCCTCTTCTCAGCATTCTACATGCTGTTAAGAGCGTTATACAAAACGCTAACTCTCACCATCCTCACAAAATAAATATGATGCTAGAAAAAGCCCCAATGATCGGAAAAATATTCAAGACAATTTCAAAATTATAATAGCACATAAATTCCTCATGACCTCAATAACCAAACACAAAATAGTATTGTGTAATCAATACTGATGAGAAAATAAGCACATGAAACATGTATAATGTAAGGTGAAACAAAGTTAAGGACCTATTACTATGTATATGTAAATTTTTGACTTCATACAGTCCTTGAGAGCATCTGATGCATATTTAGACCAAAATGAAAGCAGTGGTTCGTCAATTGCTAAGCGTTTATCCAGGATGGCGTCATCGCCTGCTCACACAAAGCAAAACAGAATTCACCAATACAATTCAGATTAAAAAATAAAACTCTTAAATTTGAATAAAATGAAAGCAGTGGTTCTCTGATTTTTTAACGATGATCTGTTTTCTTCTTTTTAATGATATTTTGGTCTTCTCCTAAACTCAACTCAGATTCGGAGTCGCGTCAACAGCAGTGACTGCTCCGTCTTTTACCAGAGGAGTGTTGTTATCAGGCTTGAAGATAAACAAACCGAGCTAGATTAATAACAGCTGAGAATATAACTACTGAATAACGTGTATAAAAGATACCAGTATAAAGCAATACCTACAACTTTCAAGCTCATAAGAAGAATTATGCCCCAAATGTTGTTAGTAAGCCTTGAAATTACAGCTTCTATAACAAATATGGTCATGGATCCATCTAATGCAATTCATGGTCTCAATCGTACCTGCATATTTCAACATTAATGTGTTCAAGCTGATTATGTGGATATGTTTATTAAATGGTGTTTAAAATTTTTAAACAAACAAATCGCCGAAGTTATGTATGAAACTTTAGAATGAAATTTATTCTCTACTTCAAATTATAAAGGGGTGTTTGGAGATGCCTCTAGAAACTGCATATCAGTTTGTATGATGGTGCACAACATCAAACTTCAGAAAAATAACGTTTCGATTATCAACATTCTGCCACGCATTTCAGCCCCCGTTTTAGGCCCCTATAGCCTGCAATTGATACAAGAATTATAGTACTTAGTTTGGGTTTATATAGCCAGCTTATGGCTTATTTGGTTTTGGGCTTATGTTTCATAAGCTCACTTTTTGTGGCTTGTTTTTCGGCTTATATAAGTTCATTATGACATAATAAACTTATATAAGTCGAAAAATTGTTTCAAAATAAGCCACAAAAAGTGAGCTTATAAAACATAAGCCCAAGATCAAATATGTTCATAAAGCCGGCTATATAACGCCAATCCAATCACCCCATTATAATAAGCTTAACCCAACATATTAAACTATCTGATTTCGCTTATATGCAAAATTAATATGAAATCTGCAAAAATTAAAAATTAACAATTATATCCCCGTAATAGCTTTTTTTTTAATTAGTGGGCTTCTTTTTGCATCATGTTAAAACCATACTATGCATTCCTTGTTGTTTCATGGGTCCTAAATCTTGTAATATTTCTTTTTTTTCATTATCTTGTCTCCCTAGCTTGAAAACGAAAATCTTTGAATTCATGAGAATGTGAAAATTTGGGATTCAAATAACATAAATAACTATGTTAGAAAATTACTCTTTCAGCGAGGCTATGGCTATCGGTAGCTTGCTATCCAAAAGAATAATAGAGGAAGAGAGGAAGAAAGGAGAGGAAGAGGCGGTCACGGCGGCTGTCGGTGGTCGTGCTCAGGGTGTAAGTGTAATGGGATATGGTGGTGGTGCAGAGATCTGATTTGAGAGATGAAAGTATTATGAGAAGAAAGATGAAACACTATGAAGACCAGATTTGCTTTTTGTCGAAATATGGAGGTCTACTTTGAAATTTTTGGGAAAATATAAGGAGGGAGTTGTTTTTCATTAGAAATGAACAAAGTTTTTGATATAAAGGTATTGTTTAAAAACGAGGTTTTAACGACCGTTAGAGTTACCTGGTTATCAGATCGACCGCCGGGTCAAAACCCGGTCTTCCATAACAAAAAAATAATAAAATATTTCTAATGATACAAAAAAATATATATATAAATCATGAATATTTTATGGTAAACGGATGAAATGGATGATAGAGCAAGATTGTATACCTGATTGATTGTTGAAAATTTTTGAACATAAGCCGTCAACTGTGAATAGATAAAAATTGATTTATGGTTTATGTGTATGTGAGGTCTGGTAGGTGAAAAAAATGAAAAGAAAGCAAAGTGAAAAAAATAGGAGGGAGATATCCCGCTCGATGCTAAAATGAAAAATTAAACAAATAAAGCCTGGTTTTTACCTAAAAAATGGCTCTATATGTTGGTTGTAATAGAGCCCGGTTTTTTCCTTTTGTAACCGGGTTGTATTTTCTTGAATTTGACAGAAAATTTCATAGCACCTTGTTTTCTCGTAAACATGACTTTATTAAGGGGGCTCTATTCCAAAATCTGTAGTAGTGGTTGTTATAATGACCAAAAGAGGTGTGGCCGTAGTGGAGATGAAATCCAACAAAAATATATGAAACAAATAAGAGGGCAAACGTCTTTGTATCTGTGAGGGGGGAAAACTAAGATTGGCGGAAGGAAGAGGGGAAATTGATAGGGTTTTGATTTTAGAAAAGGGGGCGGAGTAGGCGGGAGACTTGAAAAGTATAAAGCGAGATCTGAAATTTTTAGATTTAATGCCTAAAATTAAGTTAAATTTTACTTCGATGTTACGACACATCCAAGACTGGTAACAATGGGTAATTAACATGGGTCATGGCATGTGCATTGTGTTGTAGTGGCTTATAGTGTCATGTTATCGACCAATACATGACTAGTGATCGACAATGGGTAATTAACATGGGTCATGGGTCATGTGCATTAGGTTGTAGTGGCTTATAGTATAATGGAACCCATGCATGACCGGTGATAATGGCTAATTCACATGGGTCATGGGTTATGTGCATTAGGTTATCATTAGTCACATTCATTAATGGGTATTTTGACATCATATGGGTCATATGCATTGGGTTGTAGTGGCTTATAGTGTCATGTTACGACACATCGATGACTGGTGACAATGGGTAATTAACATGGGTCATGGGTCATGTGCATTAGGTTGTAGTGGCTTATAGTGTCATGTTACGACCCATACATGATTGGTGACAATGGGTACTTAACATGGGTCATGGGTCATGTGCATTGGGTTGTAGTGGCTTATAGTGTCATGGACCCAGGCATGATTGGTGACAATGGCTAATTCACATGATTTAACCCGTAAGCGTAACCAATAACCTATATCCTTTACACCGTAATAGTTGACTGACGCGTGTAAAGCGGTCGGTAATAAATTACCGTTTAGAGATAGAATTACTTTAGGAAAAGTAATAACTATTAGTCCGGGGTCGTATCCTCGAAGAGAGTTGAATAGAGATTTACCATTTAGCTTTATAAAATCTAATTAAGCTCTAACGCTAATGTCTAGCATATTTAACCCTTAAACTCAACGCCTTAGAGTATGGCTTAGCATACGCGAACGTTCGTCCGGACCAGACGAAAAACTGCGACGAACAGGAACGACCAGGACCAAACGTATATGGTTCGGTCCTCAGTCTGACCGTTTTGCCAAATTCGGGTCTTCGGTCCGGGTACGGTCAATCGGTCCGGTCAAGTCGGCTTACCTAAAAATACCCGAACATTATGCCCTTGTAGGACCCAGACGAAGACTCAAACCGGACATGGCCGTCACGGACCGAGACCGTTACCATTTCGCATCGGTCTCGGTCTTGGCGTTTTAGACCAATTCGGTGAAGAAAAAGAGAGAAAAGTTGATTTTGTTAAGTGTATAAGACTTGTGTGATTTCTTTATGAAAAAGGATAAGTGTTATATATAGTATAGGTATCAACTAACCAAGACCAAATGGTCAATGGTCATAGGAGGGGGGATGGTGGGTGGCATGGTGTGAGGGATGGGGAAAAAGGTAGTCAAAGTCACTATACACTAGCTAGACCATACTTCTTGTGTAAGACCATACCTTGGTCATTAATTCCCATGCTTCTATGTTCCTAGAACTTGAGAACATCCCCATGATATAAGGAAATGTGTTTGTTAAATGTCTAGCTAGTTTATTTACTTGCATAATGGAAGTAAACTTTTATATAATGGAAGTATATCATGTAAAGAGAAGTGTTTTAATTGAAAGTATATTTGTAAAGTGATATGTCTTGGTTATTTCTTGTTAAATGGGGCGCCACTTTTATAAATGAAGTAAAGTTTTATAAACTTTTTGATCATTGAAAAATAATACTAGATATTGGTTGAAGCGTAGAAATATTTTTGTGGTTCCGGGTATGCTTAAACGTACTTTATCGCGAAACGAATTTAACTTACGTAACTGATAAAATAAATGAACAATGACCATAATTATTCTCAAAATAATTATTCAACGCTTGATTGATGTAAACGTTTAATTGATTGATGCCCATTTACATTGAACGCTAATTTTTGGCGTACGCGATTTAACCTATCGCTTAAGATTTAAAGCAAATGCGTACAATACAAAAGGTACATTGCGAATTTATTGACGTCGTCAATGACTTGAAAACACAGGGTGTTATAATCAATGAGAGTGACACAACTAGATATGACAAATCCAAGGTGGAGTGTTTCAACTACTTCAGGATGAGACACTTTTCAAGGGAATGAAGAGGACCTAGGAACCAAGATAACAGAAACAGGAATCAAGACAGCTCTAGAATGACTATAAATGTGGAAGAAATTTCTTCTAAAGCCATGGTGGCTATTGATGGAGTTGGTTTTGACTGGAGCTATATGGCAGATGATGAAGTTCCTACAAACATGGCTCTTATGGGTTTTTCACACTCTGAGGTACATAATGACAATACTTGCTCAAAAACTTGTCTAAAAAGCTTTGAAACTCTTAAAACTCAACTTGATGATTTAAGAATAGAGTTTAACAAATCTGAGTTTACTTTAGCTACTTATAAAAGAGGGTTAGCATCTGTAGAAGTGCAACTTGTCTTTTACAAAAACAATGAGGTTATTTTTTTAGGAGCAACTTATTGTTCTTAAAAGAGATATCTCATATAAAGACTTAGAAATTAGTAAGCTTAAAAATGAGTTAGAAAAGCTTAAGCAAAAAGAAAGAAAGCAATCAATTTAAAATTGAAAATTTTGATAATGCTTATAAGAGTCTAGCCAAATTAATAGGGAGTCAGATACCTAACAAAAGTAGAAAGGGTGTGGGGTTTTAAGCTACAATGTTGTGCCACCTCCCTCTACAGGGTTATTTTCACCCCCAAAGTTTGATTTGTCCAACTTTGGTCTAGAGGAATTCCAACAACCTGAGTTTGAAGGATATGGATCTAAGCCTAGTAAGAGTTTTAGTGAAGATACTTATAATGAGGTTAGGGAATCTGCTGATGCCCCATTGTTTAAGGAGTTGGTGTCAGATGATAAGTTAGAGAAGAAAATTGTTTTTCCTACTATTGCTAAGATGGAATTTGTTAGACCTAAATAACAAGAAAAACCAATTAGGAAACCAGTTAAGTATGCTAAAATGTACATGTCACAAAGTCTTAGGGGAAATCAAAGAAACTGGAATAATCAGAAGTCCCAACAGCTAGGAAGTGACTTTGTGATGTACAATAAAGCTTGTTTTGTCTGTAAAAGTTTTGACCATGTGCAGGATTATTGCAATTACCATCAAAGGGAAAGGGTGGTATCTGGGAATAATTATACAAGGGTGATTTACAATTATTTTGCTAAAAAGACTCACCCTAGTGCTCATAGGAACATGGTTTCAAGAACAGTTTTAATGAAATCTGGCCTAAAATCACTTAATACTGCTAGGCCTGTTAATACTGCTCATCCCAAAACTAAAGTTTATAGTGCTAGACCAATGTCACATTTTTTCTAAATCAGCACAATCAACTATAAAGAGGCCCTATCAAACAAGAACAACATTAACTAACAAAAATTTGAGCCAAAAAGTTAATACTGCTAAGGGTAAATTTTATACTGCTAGGCCAAAAGCAGTTAATACTGCTAAGCTAAATTCAGCAGTAGTTAATGTTGTGAGGGAAAACCAGGTTAATGTTGTTAAGGCCTCAGCATGTTGGGTTTGGAGATCTACCAAACTTAATAGTGCATTAATTACTTTGAAGAAACATATTTATGTTGATGCAAGAGGCAGATCTAAGTCAATGATGGCTTGGGTCCCCAAAGGAAACTAATTTCCTTATTTTTATGTGCAGGGTCATCCACAAAAAGAAGATCAAGGCTATGTTGACAGTGGGTGCTCAAGGCACATGACAAGGAACATGTCCTATCTCTCAAACTTCAAGGAATTTGATGGAGGATATGTTACCTTTGGGGGAGGAGCCAAAGGAGGAAAAATTACTGGTAAATGAACTCTTAAAACTGGTAAGCTTGATTTTGAGGATGTGTACTTTGTCAAGGAGTTACAATTTAACCTTTTTAATGTTTCACATATGTGTGAAAAAAAGAACATTGTTCTTTTTACTGACACTGGATGTTTTGTTTTGTCTCCTGACTTTAAGTTGGCTGATGAAAGTTAGGTTTTACTTAAAGTTCCTAGAAAGAATAATATGTATAGTGTTGATATGAAGAATATTGTTCCTAAAGAGAGTTTAACTTGTCTTGTTGCAAAGGCCACACTTGATGAATCAATGCTATGGCATAGGAGGCTAGGTCATGTAAATTTTAAAACTATTAATAAACTTGTTAAGGAAAATCTTGTGAGAGGTTTACCTTTAAAACGTTTTAAAAATAACCAAACTTGTGTTGCTTGTCTTAAGGGAAAGCAACAAAAAGCCTCTTGTAAGTCCAAGATTCAGAACTCTATTACTCAGCCTTTATTCATGTTGCATATGGACTTGTTTGGTCCAACTTTTGTGAGCAGCTTAATGAATAAGAAATATTGTCTAGTTGTCACTGATGATTATAGCAGATTTACTTGGGTTTTCTTTTTAGCATCTAAGGATGAGACTAGTGGCATTCTTAAGAGCTTTATAACTGAGATAGAAAATCTAGTTGATAAGAAAGTAAAGATAATTAGATGTGACAATGAAACAGAGTTCAAGAATAAAGTTATGAGTAAGTTTTGTGAACATAAAGGCATTAAGAGGGAATTTAGTATAGCTAGAACTCCTCAGCAAAATGGTATTGCAGAGAGAAGAAATAAGACACTAATTGAGGCTGCTAGAACCATGTTAGCTGACTCTATATTACCAACTACATTTTGGGCTGAAGCGGTTAATACTGCTTGCTATGTGCAAAATAGGGTATTAGTAGTTAAGCCTCATAACAAGACCCCTTATGAACTGTTTAGAGGTAGAACACCTGCTCTAAGCTTTATGAGACCATTTAGGTGTCATGTTACCATTCTTAATACCTTATATTATTTAGGCAAGTTTAATGGAAAGTCAGATGAAGAATTCTTTGTTGGATACTCATTGAATAGTAAGGCTTTTAGGGTATATAATATTAGAACTAGGAAAGTAGAAGAAAACTTGCATATTAAGTTCTTGGAGGATAAGCCTATTATTGCAGGTGATGGACCAAACTGGCTAATTGATATTGATGTTCTGACAAAATCAATGAATTATGTGCTAGTTGTTGCAGGTACAAACTCTAATGATCTTGTAGGTACAGAAGAAAGTATTGGTGCAGGTCATTCTAGCAAGGAGATAGGATCTAGCCAAGACTACATATTGATGCCACTGTGGAAAGATGGTTCACTATTTGATTCTTCTTTAAAGAATGCTAGAAATGATGAACCACAACCTTCAATTGATGCTGGAAAGAAGGATAATGAAGGTGTATGTAAAGAAAATGGAATTGCTGATCAAGAGAAATCTAAAAACAATACTCAAGGTGTTAATACTACTATGCCAAGTATTAATACTGAACCAGACATGTTTTCTTTAGGAGATAATGCTACACTTGAAGCCACACATGCTGATTTCTTTGATGAAATAGAAGTGGACATAAGAAACATTACTACCACATATCCAGTTCCTTCTACTCCAAATATAAGAATCCATAAAGATCATTCACTTGATCATGTGATTGGTGATGTACAATCTGGTGTACTGACAATGAGAATGACAAAGACTACAAATGAACAAGGGTTTATTAGTGTTGTTTATGAAGGGAAAACTCATGAAGACCTTCATACTTGTCTGTTTGCTTGTTTCCTATCCTAGGAAGAGCCCAAAAAGGTAATCCAAGCATTAAAAGATCCAAGCTAGATAGAAGCTATGCAAGAGGATCTTCTGCAATTTAAGTTACAATAGGTTTGGACCTTGGTGGATTTACCATAAGGCAAAAGACCCATTGGTACTAAATGGGTGTACAAGAACAAGAAAGATGAAATAGGTTATGTGATTAGAAACAAGGCAAGGCTCGTTGCACAAGGTTACACTCAAGAAGAGGGAAAAGATTATGATGAGGTTTTTGCTCCAGTTGCTAGGATTGAAACAATTAAGTTGTTCTGAGCCTATGCCTCTGATTCGTTGTCAAGTATATATATATATAACAAGGCAAATTTTTGAACAAATTAGCTTTGACCAAATTAATAAGTCAAAATTCACAAAGAAAATCAATATATATATGAATCCGGAAGTATATGATATTGTCGGGTCATTCTTCCGTACGAGGAATGCAATGGTGAGTCGAGAGTCGGTTTGATATTTGATGTTTGAATACAACAAGGTTGGATTTGGTTTTCTAACTCTACGGGAAAAAGCAATTAAAAGGCAATCTAAACTAAAAACGAATGCAATAACGAATTTAAAAACGTAAACGGGAACATAAAAACGCGACTCAAAAACCTAATTTATCATATTTAATCCTAAAATGATTTTAACTTTTTATAAATCCTAAATGACAAAAATGCAAGAACAAATCAAAGTAAACAAAAAACGTAAGCAATTAAAGTAAAAAAAATGAAGAAAAACGATAACGGGACCAAATTCCGTTCTTTAAAAAACTAAATCCTAAAATTTTAACCCTACAAAAACAAATTTAATTTTTAACAGTCCTAAATGATAAAGGAAAATTTTCTATAAAAGAATTATATTTTTTTGACTTTTATATTTTTTATTATGAATTAAATACAGTTTTAATCTAAAAAATTAATTAAAAACACTAAACTAAATGGGAAAATTCTGGAAAAATGCCGGAAAATACTTTAAGCTATATAGAATGCAAGAAAAATAAAAATTTTGAAAAACAGCTTTTAAATAAGCTGAAAATAAGCTACAAATGTCTGATAAGCAAAAAGGGCTAAAAGGACTTAAGTAATTAATTATGCAAATATAA